>NQII01002514.1:155259-176686 GCA_002778355.1 Clitarchus hookeri | reverse complement strand
GGGGGGGGGGGGCCATTGTCACCTGATGCCTGGTGCTGTGGCTGTTCCACTTGTCTTGGTTGGACCAGAGTTCTTCGGATACTATGGTCAAGCATGGTACTGGGAAGCCATCACTAGGTCACATCTAGTTTAATTCAGAGTTACTTTAACCACCCCCAACAGTCCAACACGCCATCGCGATTCATCGCCGGTTGCTGGAGAGTCAGTGTGAGTAACCAAGATCCTGGCACAAACAGGAAAGGGCTAGACACTTAGTCTACTTATCTGCCTCTGTATGATCCACCATGATTCACCACTGGGTGCAGAGTTTCAGAGGATGGCAAAGTGTCTACCTTCCATGGGAGGGGACACTCCTTCACTTCTGCGTTGCCACTCAGAGATTCCTGTAGTACTTCCAAACCTACCCGTACCTTTGCCATTTTCCAAGCGAGGAGGAGAAAGCCTGACAGTGGCGAGCCCCACTCCCCAACTTAGTGATCCCTGTAGAAGTGGCGCAATATCACTAGTAGCGAGATGCTCAGCTGAGTCGGATTATGTTTCCAACTTGAGAGGGTGCATTTACCCCTAGCGGTGGTGGGATGCATCTTTAAGCCTACTCCCTGGAGAGCCCAGAGCATCAGTGTTATTGCTGGTAACCAAGTTTCCTTTGAGTAGGTTTTGTAGTGAGGGTTTGCTCTCAGCCCCAGTAATGCCCAGAGAATGGTGTTATTGCTGGTAAACTGATGCCCATCTTGAGGTAGCGAGTGTATCCCATTGTAGTCAGTGTAAGCCTAAAGGGCTTCTGGAACTCGGGGTCTTGTCTGATCCTGACAGGATAGCGGTTCACTGGGTAGGAACTAGGGATGTCAAATTCAATTCCACTACTCCTCTATACCCATAGAATGTAAAAGCTTGACACGTCACAGTCTGCTCTCCACTCTGTATGTGATCTACATGATGATGGAGTGCTAGATCGCTTGGTCAACCTTATTGCGTAGCGAACTGACACATACTCAGGGGTGAAATCAGGTGGCTAATAAACACTTTGACTTCGGATTCGGTTAGCTAAACAGTTATTTATTGCATCATTACGTCACTCATTATATAGGTATGGTACACTGCACTCTTGGGTTCCGCTTCCTTCACCCTTCCCTCATCCGTCGGAGGCCTACAGGTCAGAGTTTTAGTTTATAAACGTCGGGAAAAGTGGTCGGATTTGGAGGCGCGGTTACTTAACTGAGCTGCTACTGTGTGCTGGCTTCATCTCGGCGTCTCTCGGCGTCTCTCGGCGACTTCGGTGCCCGTCCTGCGATGTGTCTCTGGTGCTTACGTCCAACTGGGCCGCACCCCTGGCGCTGATCCCGCTTCCCTCTAGTCCCCCGGATTGACTGACTTCTCCACTTCCCTGCTGTGCTATATCCCCCGTCCCCTCGAGGAATTCCTTACATCATTGGCGACCCGGTTTACGTCAAACTTCGGTGTGCGTCGATCAGGTGAAGCAAGCCTCGCGCGCTGACGAGCGCCTCTCTCTGTCACCTAGCACGTGCGTCATTGGAAGGAACTATTCGGGTGACGTCGGTATGAGCATTTGACGCACGTTCTGGCAGATTGTGAAATCGTCGCTCTGTTCTTTCTCTAGACGTGTCATGCGTCAAGCTAAATACTGGGAATGAAGGTATTATAGTCTATTCTTGGTTTCTTCACACTTTTTGAATGCAACCTTTGAAAAAACATACCATGTATGTAGAGGTGTGCAAACAGTCGATTTTGATGTTAAAATATTTTAGAATCAAATAGTAAAACTTTTGATCAATATGCAAATAGGTTCGAAGTCGAATAGCTACAAATAAACATTTAATTTCTCTTTTATATAACGGAAATAAATAAATATAATTTCACTTATCACACAACAAACCATTCTCCACAAATAATACTTGCATCTTCAAGTGCAGTGTATCATTTTCACAAGATTATATTCTGCTTAATAGTATGCTGCAATATGTAATCATTAATAAATAATGCACTAACTATTTTTAGAGAGACTATTTTTATGTGAAGTATGAAGATACAAGACACACATTGGGACAAAACTATCATAGTGTGCATGCATTATCACCATACGGAAGAATAGAAACATTTTGGCTATCAGAAAATATCTCAAAGTTCTTTGCAATACAAATCAATGCTTTATCAGGAAATGAATTTATTTGTTTGGTGTTGCAGTTTTACTTTATCATCATTGTTTGTGTAGTGGGTGAAGCCATAAGTTTAAATAGGCATATCTTCTTGGTTGAATTGGTAGTAGATTCTGCAAACGCTGAGTTTTGATGCGTGCGGTTGCAGTGCTATTTGCTAATGTAATGCAAATTGTTTGCACGTGTTTGCAATTTCTTTCTGCCGCGGTCATGATTTGGTAGCAAAATTTCTTTATCGTAATTTAAATTATAGTAGATGAAACTTATTGTAAATGCAAACGTTTCATTATAAACGGTTGGAATCAGCTGTGATACTACTAGCGCTGTTAGTTTGTGTTCCAGCACAGCTATGATGCAACGCCATGTTGGTATTGTTCGTGTCCACCGTGTTGTTCTCTCATGCTCTTGCCAATGTGTTTTCAGTAATAAAACACTATAATTTCCCTGGAATTACCAAATAATAGTGTATGTATTCATTATATGAACAATGTGGTATGTGAATAAAAGCGATGTTAGTGCATAAAACATTTAGGCGTACATGCTGTTTTCTTCAACTGCAAACAATAAAGAAGAAATATCTACTCTTTCTGTAAATTGTACAGTGAAAGGAAATGTGTGTACTGGTTTTTCTTAATAATTCTGGTTTTTGTCATATTTATAAACGAGTTATTCTGTAACATACCACTGCTGTGATCTAATGATTGTTGATTTGCCACAGTATGAAATGGCAAACAGATATAAAAACGACTAGTTATCATGATCAGTAACGGTCAAGGTCTAATAACTCTGGAATAAAAGTTTAAATGTAAATCTTCAAATGAGCAGGAATAAAAAAGTCAAGCAAATAACAAGAACTGTGCCGATTCACAAAATTTTGCTGATGTGCCGAAACTTTGATGTGCCAATTCTGTAATGCCGATTCACAGATGTGCTACTGATGTATGAGNAACAGATATAAAAACGACTAGTTATCATGATCAGTAACGGTCAAGGTCTAATAACTCTGGAATAAAAGTTTAAATGTGAATCTTCAAATGAGCAGGAATAAAAAAGTCAAGCAAATAACAAGAACTGTGCCGATTCACAAAATTTTGCTGATGTGCCGAAACTTTGATGTGCCAATTCTGTAATGCCGATTCACAGATGTGCTACTGATGTATGACAAAGTTTTTTGCTTATATTTAAGTTGAAATTAGATTACTTTAATACTCAAACATTCGTACTGGTGAAGTGCGGCACAATTAAAAGCAATTTTTAACTTATTTCAGTTTACAGTTTCCAAAAGGTAAATAGAATAATACTGTAATACAACAAACCATGCAAGTTCAAATAAAGACAAAAATTTTTTAAAAAATAAAAAAATTTTGGTTTATATTTATATAAATACTTAATTGTTAACACACAAAACAGGAAACATGCATAAGGTGGTTTGCGTGTTTTGTTGCTGTTGACACTAAAGTGATAGGCTTGAAACAAAAATGGTGGATGTTTGGAATGCCACAGAGTCTACGGAGGATTATTTGGGTTTACCCTGGACCTTAAGGAGCCCGTGTACAGAGTTGGCCTGATCGGGCGGCGGCATGATTGGTAGTGGGTGCTGGCTTACCACCTGTAGATCAGCGTTGTAGCTGACCATTTGCTTGCTGCGGTAGGCAACTCTCTGGGCCCGCCGAGGTGCGGGTGGCGTGTGGCTGGAACTGGCTGGTTGGGGCTGCTGCTCTCCAGGGGGCAGCGGTGGGTGGGGTCTCTCAATGAATGACGCTGGCTAGGCCCAGGCCCGTGGGTAGTCCCAGCCGGAGGAAAACTACTACTGGATGCGGTGTCCCAGCGGTCTTCTTGGGTTTCTCCAATAAATGGCTAGGGGGTACTTAGAAGTGAGGCCCTTGCTGTCGATGGGCGGCTTGTGCCTGCTCAGGAGCAGCGGAAAGGCTGAAGGCTGACTGGAATGGGCTACTTGGCAATTGGTTGGCTGTAGGAGCCGTAGATACCTTCTCATTAGCCCACTTAGTCTTTCCTCGTTTGGGTGAAAGGCATGGGGTTAGGCACTAAAGGTCGTCGCAGCAAGCAAAGGGCACGTAACGGAAATTCGCTACCTAGAGTACCCAGATGCAATTAAGTTGCGCTGCGTCAGTCCTAGTGCTCCAAATGGCGAATCTTACGCGTTGGATGGAGGGGGTTAGCTGACTTGGTGTGGTGCTAAAGCTTCGTCGTGAGCCGCTTAGAGGCTACTGGGTCACACATCGTCAGGCCTGGCACTCCAACTGGTGAATTTCATGTGGTGGATGAAGTGGGTCAGCTGAATTTTGTCCAGTTACTTCCTTGTGAAGTGTACCTTGTATGGGGCTCTACCGTACTTGTACACCAAGTGCCTTTGCGCACTGGACCCACAGTATGGGTGGTCGGCGAATCATGTGTTTTGCGACATACGTACTACCCAGTTAAGGGAACCCGCAGTCCTACTCTATTGTCGGAAACTGTTTGGCAAGACAAGGTCACCTGCCACTCCCTTAAGGAATGCTTTTACGGGGGGGTTGAGATGTACAAATCACCCTTTGAATCAGAACGCACATCGTAGACGTGAATGTATTTATTCTCAGGAAAATAAACATGATGACCCGTACTAACTCCTAGGTTTTGGTGATTACCACGTAACAGGCGTAAGTTACATTAATAACAGGTGAATGGGACCTGTTAAGCAAAGAGCAAGTCTAGAGAAACTAATAAATGAGTCGTGAGAACAACTCATACCCTAATGCCGTCTAGTGTAGTCCTAAAGGGATGGGGTAAGCATTCCCAAGTGGAGTGGGTGTCTCAAGGGTTGAAACAAGCTTCGCTTGTAGAAATTCTGGTTATGCAGAGAGCCCAGCACGGCAGTGGTAGGGCAATCCGCTGGGTTGCCAACAGAGGATGCCAATGCAATGACAACTTTATATCAACTTGTGTTCTGGAGGCTTGTCTGGCCTTAAATACTGAATGGAGCCTTCCTTTCGTTTCCTTCTTGTCATTCGGGCATTTGGCTCTGTGTGTGGTCTCATGGTCCCTTGCTGCGCTCTCTTTGCGAGGGTTTGGAAGCAGGATAGTCGGATGGTTCCGGGTCATATTTGACACTTGCTTAGGGACAGGCCGGCTTCAATCGAGTGTCTTGACAGGGGCGCATGATTGACATGTATATTTAGTGTTACTGGTAACAGCGTGTAGTAATCGTCTTCATGGTGTAGCTGTCCAGGTTTGATCCTTGGTGCTGGTGCCGTGGCTTTCCATGGGCTGAGTAGAAGTCATAGATTCAAACAAGGTATATTGCCAGCTACGCAAAATGTGTCGATTCACCTTTGCGATGTAAACTCGGCTTGTGGAGCTTGTGGGTTGCAGTGATGTAGAACTGTCACTTAAAGTCTCTGTGGTTTCTTTCTGTATCTCCCGCTCTTCTGTGCGCTCGTTCGGGCTGGTGCCTGGCAGCCAGTTCTCCTTGTAGCGCTGTCTCTCTCTTCCAGGTGACAGTTGTGTTAGGCAAGGGCCACCATGGGGAGAGTGTGTTATGGAACTTGTACCGGTGTCTGGAGAATACACTGCTCTTCTTGTTTATTCAACAGATGTGCTCACACAGAACAGTTGAGGGCTGTGGGTACTCTACATCATTCAATACAGTTTGACGTGGAAATACAAATACATTCATATACGTGTGTTTAGCACTAACAACGAGGTGTGTGTTCAAGCCCAAACTCACAAGGAGTGCGTAAGGTTCTAACTGTACCTACCGTGGTGCTGAAGGCATGCTAGCAAAGGGCTTTGCTCTGTGGCGACTCCTACAGGTTGCACTGCAAATAATTTACGCGAGACAATGGGCTAGGCTGGCGCTAAGCCTTCTGTCACTTAGGCCGGTATCTAAGTACATCCTATGCTAATGTGAGTTACCCTTTTTATTTACAATAAAAAATCTACCTACGTAATTATGCAATAGCGTAGGGGTCACCCACAAGAGAAAAAAGCATATGGCACTCAAAATTATGCATAATCACAGTATTATGTAAACTTTCAGCATGTCTGGGTGCTACTTCGTAGTTCAGTGGCAGTATCTACACTTGACGTGTTTTTGGAGGCAGTTCACGCAGGTTCTTGTCGACAGTCTAGGTTTGGCGGGGAGGGGAGGAGGGGTTCTTCTGTGCCTGGTTAGTCCGTGTCTGGCACGCGTGTTATCACAGTTTGATTCCCCCTTGCACCATTTACTCTTAGTTGGCACGGTAATTGGTTGGTTACCTTAGGCAGTCTGTTAAGCGCGGCACTAATGATCCACCTGTTATCTAGGGGTATTTTCTCCCAAAATCTGTGTGGAGAGTCAATGTTCAGGTTTCACTCACAGCGGCCTTGTTGTTGGTGTAATGATCAAGTTGTGGGTAGGGCCACTTGAAGTGCTTGGTTGGTCGCCAGGGCGACTCTTTATACTGGCCGACTTGCCCTTCGTAGGCTATCCGAGACGTGCATGCGAGCATTTGGTGGGTTCCGCTGGTACTTGGTTGGCTGCTGAGCTCATCGGTTTTATGGCTAGTGCTTAATGTGTCGCGGATGTCTGGCTCTGTGGATTTGCTAGGCCTCTCGTCAGCTGGGGTGGCTGTCAGAGGCAAGGGCTCTTGGGACTCCCCCGCCTCCTCGTCTCTACTGGGATCATCTGCTTTGGGGCTGGCAGGCGAAATCTCGGGGCCATCCGGTGCCGAGGTCCTGTCAGGCTCCACGTCCTCTGGGGTGGCCAACGGATGCAAGGGCTCTTGGGGCTCCCCCACTTTGTCATCTCTGCTGGGCTCATCTGCTTCCGACCCGGCAGGCGACGTCTCGGGTCTATCCAGCTCCAAGATACTGTTGGACCCCATGTCTTTTGGGGTGGCCGATGCAGGCAAGGGCTCTTGATGCTCCCCCCACCACCTCGGTTCTGCTGGGCTCTTCGGCGTAGGGGGCGCTTGGCGAGGTCATCCAGCGCCAAGGTTCTGCCACTCCCCGCCTCCACTGGGGTTAGCAATGGAGGCAAGGGCTCTTGGGGCTCTCCTACCTCGTCGGTACTATTGAGCACCACATGCACCTGGGTTGTTGTCAGAATCATCTGCTGTTGGGGCTTCTTCACCTCCTCTGCACTGCTGGGCTCATCGGCGTCTGGGATGGACGGCAAGGTCTTGGGACTGTCCAGCACTGAGGTTCTGCCACTCCCCATGTCCACTGGGGTGGCCGTTGCGGAGGCAAGGGCTCGTCGGGCTCCCCTACTTTGTCGGCTTTGCCGGGCTCTGCTTTGAGTCCGGCAGCGGAGGTCTCTGGGGCATCCAGCGCTGAGATCCGGCCGGACCCCATGTTCTCTGGAGTGGCAGACAGAGACAAGGACTCTAGGGGCTCCCCCATCTTGTCGATGCTTTAGTGCATGTCATGCACCTGGGTAGCCGTCTGAATCGAGGGCTCTTGGGGCTTCCCTACCGCCTCTGCAAGGTCGGACTCCCTCTGCAATGACGTTTGGTGGCTTGGAGGGTTGCTTCGGTATCAGGTCCAGAGGGCTTCTCCATGATATCGGTGATCCGGCCTGGGATGATCCTCCTCGTCCTTGGCCAGGCCATCTCCACCGGAAGATGGTTGGCATGGAGTGTCGGGTCTGGAATGACATCGCCCTTTGTAGGGGCCGGTAGAGTTTGGTGCATTCCACACTTGGTTTGGCCCGGATTGTTTCAACTGGGGCTGCGGAAAGACTGGTTCTGCCCACCGGGACGGTGAGTGTTCTCAAGGTCAGGGTCGTGTAACTTCTTCCTTCACTGGTCCCAGTGGCTCGTCCATCTCCTCTTCGTCGGTGTCGACCTCCGCCCCTTCGTTTCCAGGTACTGAGGACACTGTTCCAGCTGCGTAGGATCTCATCTGTCCCCGGGTCACCTTTCGGATCTTCCCTTGGTAATCCTCGGCTTAATACACCTGGTCCCATCTTTTAATGATGCGGTACGGACCTTCCCAATTGGGGGCCAGTCTGACGCTAAACTGGCCACTGGTCTTGCTGAGTAGGTAGCTCCGGAGGAGGACTGCCCGTCCTATCTCAAATTCCCGGACTCCCATTCTGAGCTGCGGGTATTTCCAGTCGATGTACCGTTCTTGGGCTCCTCTTGCTTTCTCGGTGCGAGCCAGGGCTTCTAAGCAAACATCTTCTGGCTGGGGCATCGTCGTGGGTTCGTCATCCCGCTGCCAGTCCCTGGGGTGACGGAAAATGTGTTCAAGGACTAGCTGGCTGGGACTCGTGTCAATGTTTTTATTATTGCGGCAGCTGACGGCGATCAGATTGTCAGGTAGGTTCACGTCCCAGTGCCAGTGGTCTTCCCCACACTGATTCGGAGGCTCTTCTTTAGCTCCTGATTTTTTCGATCAGTGGGGTTGGCTTGCTGTTCATATGGCGTGGTCATCCAGGTTACCACCCCTCATCTGTTACAGGCTGTCTGCCATTTGTGACCTGTAAGCTGTGTCTCGTCAGTGAGGATAGCTTGAGGATATCCCCAGCGGGGGAAAATTTTGTTGCCAAGTTGGTCCAAGGTATTTGGGGTCGTCTTGGCTTCTTGATGAGCTTACGTACCGGATAAGCTTTACACCTGCAGCAAGTTTCACACCCAGTCTGATATCACAAATCATCCCGTCACAGACATACCTTTCCCCTGTGTCTCGCATAGTCTCCTTCATGCTGGGATGTGCTGCCTTGATGGTGTCTGCAGATGTTGGCTTGTCGCTCCTTCGAGACCCAAATCTTCCACGGTGGTCCGGAATTATTGTTCCGTGACCAGATTACCCCGTCTCGTAGTTAAAAACTTTGGGGGTTGTTTTTTTACCAATTCGTGGGCCTCTGAGTCATTTTGCTGAATGTAGCTGAGCTGATACCTGCTAATTTGGAGCTGGAGGAGGCTGATTTTTCCGGTAGGACTTCTGGGTGAAGCCGGCAGAGGGGTCATGTGCTCCCACTCCTCGTCTTCTTTCGTGCTGCCCTGGATATCTGGATTCCTGGACACTGTGTCGCTTTGGTCGTTTGACTTCCCTGGGCAGTGCTGTACTTCGAAATCAAACTCCGTGAGTTTGGCATTAGTGTTCTGAGAATCGTGTAACCACTGGAGGGCTTTGCTGTCGGTTCTGAGGATGAACTGTTGTATTTCCAGGTGGTAGGGATAGTTGCGGACCGCTTAAATCACTGCGAGCCACTTATTTTCATTAATGTATCCGTGTTTGGTGCTGTTCAGTCGCATGCTTGAATAGGCCTGGGGGTATCCTACTGGGTCTTCTGGTATAAAACCATGCCCAGGCCATCTTGACAGGCATCAGTTTGCAAGATAAGGAGGTTCTCTTCTTGTGGCCTGTGGAGAAGCTGGATATTCCAGAAGCTGTCTTACAGGTTCTGGAAGGTGGCTTGGTGTTCAGGGCCCCATCGCCAGCATGCATCTTTCCCCAACAATTAGTTAAGAGGTGCCATTGTGTGGACGATGTCTGGTACAAACTACCTCAGCCAGTTGCATAGGGAGAGGAAGCGCCTCAACTGTCGTTTGGTGCTTGGTGCTTTAGCCTCTTCTATTGCTTGGATAAAGCTGGTTTGGGGAAAGTTCCCTCCGGGGAGACCACAGGTTCCAGGTAGTCGATATTCCTCTTGCACAAGTGGCTCTTCGAAATATTGCAGGTAAGTCCGTGTATTTCAATGCACTCCAGAACTCTGTGTAAATGTACGCACTGTTCTTCCCAGGAGGCTGAATAAACAATGATGTCGTTTAAATAGGTGAAGCAAAATTGTCCAGTGTAACCGGTCAATACTTCAGCTGACATCAATCTCTGAAATGTGGCGGGCACATTTTTAAGACCTGAAGGCATGACCTTGAATTTATTGCAGGGTTTCTCCCTTGGGTGTCGTAAAAACAGTATGTTTAAGATTATCTGGGTGGGTGGCTGTCTGCATGTCTAAAGTGCTGAACATCTGGGCACTCCCTATATCAGGCAGCATGTGTGATAGGTTAATGGCAGGAGGTGCTATGGGATGTGTAATGTCGATCAACTCTTGTTAGTTCACACAGAATTGTAACTGTCCATCCTTCTTGGGTATGAGAACTATGTGAGAGCCGTATGGCAAGTGTCTGGGTTCGACCATTCCTTGTTCCTTAAGGGCCTTCACTTCTTCCATGATTAATCTCCTTACCATGGATCCACGGTATTGGCGGCAGTATACAGGCTTCTCATCAGTTAACCATATTACATGTTGAATATTGCGTGTTTGACGAAGCAGTTGTAGGAATTTGGATGTTACCATTTGGTGGTTAATTTCTGCTGGGTTGATGGGAGGAGGCGTGACAGCGTCAGAATTGTATTCCCAGTTTACTGGTATTCTCTGTTTGCTCCCAATATATATTCGTCTCTGTCCACAGTCCATGATACAATGTTGTTGTAGCCAAGACTGCCCCAGGATTACTTTCTCTGTGATATCTTGCACTACTGTAAATTCCGTAGGAATTTCATGACGGTTTGCGGTTTTCCCTACAACTGGCAATACATGTGTTGCACTAACCATGTGAATTTGGCGGGTCTGGGGGTATGCTCCTTCAGTTGTGTTTGTGTGAGGAGTTCTTTTTTCCGTATAAAATTTCTCACGGCCGTTGAATTAAGCAGGATGGTCGTGGTTCGGTTGTTCACCTCTACTTCAATCCTCGGGGCTTCTGGCAGGTTTGGTTCTTGACTCAACGTCTGGATGTCGAGGGGCCTGTGATTTCCAGTGATGGGGACCCGCTTCGCACCCCGGTGCTGGCATTTCGGCATGCTTCTTTGGGCAGTCTTGGTTAAAGTGCTGGCCTGGCAGTGCCAGCATGGTGGGAGGGGTGTGAGGGTAGAGGGAGCAGGTGGTGGTGAAGGGGGAGTAGGGGACGGCATGCATCCTGTCAGTTTTACAAAGCTGAAGGTTGACTCGGATGGGTTGCTTGGCAATTTGTTTGCTGTAGAAGCCATAGATGCCTTCTTATCAGCCCACTTAGACCCTCCTTGTCAGATGAATGGCATGGTGTTAGGTGCTATGGGTCGTTGCAGTCAGCAAGAGGCAGATGACGGAAATTCCCTAGCTAGATTACCCAGATGCAATAACGTTATGCTGTGTCAGACCTAGGGCTCCAACAGGCGAATCTTATGCGTTGGATGGAGGGGGTTAGCTGACTTGGGGTGGTGCTAAAGCTTTGTCGTGAGCCGCTCAGAGTCTACAGGGTCACACCTCATCAGGCCTTGCACTCCAACTGGCTAATTTTACGCGGTGGATGGAGTGGGTAAGCTAACTCAGGTGGTCCAGTTGCTTCCTCTTGGAATGTACCTAGTTTGGGGCTATACCGTACATTTGCACCAAGTGCTTTTGCGCACTGGGCCCACAGTATAGGTGGCCGGCATATCGTGTGGTGTTTTCCGACATGTATACTACACAGTTAAGGGAGCCCGTAGTCCTACTCTATTGTCGGAAACGGTTTGGCAAGATGCGGTCACCTGCCGCTCCTGTGGGGGACGGAGTTTACAGGGAGCTTGAGAGGTACAAATCACCCTTGGAATCAGAATACAGTTCATAGCCTTGAACGTATTTATTCTCAGGAGAATAAACATGGTGACCCATATTAACTCGTAGGCTTTCGTGATTACCAAGCAACGGGCAGAAGTTACATTAATAACAGGTGAAGGGGACCTGTTAAGCAAAGAACAATTCTAGAGCAACTAATAAAGCAGACGTGAGAATGACTGTAACCCTATTGTCGTCTAGTGTAGTCCTGAAGGGATGGGGTAATCACTCCGAAATGGAGTGGGTGTCTCAGGGGTTGAAGCAAGCTTCGCTGGTAGATTTTCTGTTTGAGGCAGAGAGCCCTAGCACTCCAGTAGTAGGGCGAGCTGCTGGGTTGCCAAAGCAGATGAAGCCAATGCGGTTGCAACTCAACGTCAACTCATATTATGGGGGCTTGTCCGGCCCTAAATACAGAATGGAGCCTTCGTTCGGTTTCCTTCGGGTCGTTCAGTCATCTTTGGCTGGTCGGCTCCTCCCTGTGTGGGTGGCGTTGTCCCTTGCTGCGCTTTCTTGGCAAGGGTTGGAAACGGGGTAGTCTGTGGTATCTGATTTTTGCTTAGGGGCAGGCCAGCTTTGTTCGGGTGGCTAGGCAGGGGCCAATGAATGACGTGCATATTTAGTGTTACTGGTAACAGCATGTAGTAATTGTCTTCATGGTGTAGCTGTCCTTGTTCAATCCCCTGTTTCGGGTGCCGTGGCTTCCCACAGGCTAAGTTGAAGTTGTAGATTCGTACAAGGTATATTGTCAGCTACGCGTCATGCAACATTTTTATATATGCATTTGTTATAAATAAACAGGATTGATGTTACTTGCAAAATATCAACTCCCAAAACCTATTTCATTTACAAAACAAAATGTAGGCTAATTGATGATTTATGCTTGGGTGCTTTGCTATACGAAGTATAATATATTTGTTTACAAACAGATATTAAAAATAAATGCATGTCACAAAATTAATTGTTTGTGTGAAAATATTACAAATTAACTCATAAATACAGTAGAAACTTTTTTATAATGCATCTGACAGGCACACTTTCTATGTTCACTAAATGGGGGAATCTTCATTTGTACACGTCTCGAAATAATATACAAAACTGATATACCAAATTTACATTCGCAGAGTAATTTTTATACTTATAGCCAGTTCACGACTGGAAGAGAATTTCTTGAAGCCCTGCTAAAGATCTACTTTCAAGCCCATTTCGTATCCTTTTGCCAAAAGTAAACAAACATTGCCATGTGGTAATCACATGGTAATGTTTACATGCAATGTTTACATTCCCCTGTGTGTGTGTACATGTGTTCGTACATGCATGTACCCATTATAAAAGTCATGTATATATTATTAATGGATATTCCACAAGCGTAAAGTTTTTAATCTTGAGAATTTCACACAAAAGAATATGCGATGCAAGCGAAAAACATTTCATTCTATAAACCCAAAATGTGAGTATTAAAAATTTGAAGTTTTGCGCGCGCGTGTGTGCGTGTGCGTCTGTGTGTGTGTGTGTGCACACACGTGGGCGTGCGTGTGTGATTTTGACTGGGGGGTTGGGCGGGGGAGAAAAACTTTCACTTTGATTACATATTATAGATGTGGCACAATACTTTGCATTGAAATGTGTCAACATTCAAGGAGTCCATCCAACACCATAAACATGACACCGCCAATCTCTCATAAGGCTCTGGATGGCCGTGCTGTCAGGAACCGAAGTTCCCATAACTCTTATAGTGGGTTTGCAACAAAAATTCAACCCGACAGACTTTTTTCAAATAATTGAGGCGGCGGTAGGCCGCTGTGTTAATGTTTTAGTTGGGCTCCGGGCCCGTATTTAATGCTGTTTACCTCTGTTGCTATCTTAAAATATTTTTTCAAACAAAAATGTAACTTAAAAGAACTAATACGAAAAGACATTGGTTTCACTAATGTCTAATATTCAAACAATTAAATTGAAACATTTTGTTCCTTCTCTAAGCATTTGCTTAGCAACATAAGTGTGCCACAGATTTTGTAAAGAAATGACAATAACAAATTAAACATACCTAAAAAATGTGGCTCCAGTAAACAAAATATTAGAGAGAACTGTTGTTTACAATAATTAGAGAGAACTGTTGTTTACAATAATTAAAGAAGCTGACAATGGCATATCCTAACATCTCCAGTTTGCATTAAGTTAAAACATCCTAAAGGCATAAGCTGCAGTACTTATAAATACTGTTTATTTATATATTAGTTAGTTAGAAGTACCGGTAATAACTTGTAGATTTTAGTGATTCCATTTGCTACAGAATTACCATAGATCAAAACAAAAAAGTACATAAACAACTCAACACAGCAGCAACTATAAAAAAAAAGAAATGAGTACATCCATCTTCACTCCAAAAATTAGAAACCAATTATTCAAAAAAATCACCTGCTTCAATAGCTGCTCTCTGATGTAGACTGCTACTTTACATATAATGCTATAAAGCAATGCTCAACAACATTACCCTACAATTTAACACTACACAAAAAGATTTTGCAAAAAAAGGATACAGCAAATGGAATGTTGTGCTCCTGCAAACAACACACGGAACGAAGGTTTGTAAACAAATGGCCGCTCTACTTTCACCTTGAGCGGGATCATGTGACAATGCAAGAAACATTGAAATCTAAATACGTTAGCATCATGTCATTAATAATTGGCATAATAAGATACAAGACTTTTCGAAACCCATTTGTAAGCGATAAATTAACAATGACGTTAAAACTTTGGAACTATTTCCTCTCTTTGTGCAGGCAACCTAACGGCATAACTGTATCCGCGCTCGCCGCTGTTTGTAATGTTATATGCATGTCGCTAACGGCTAGGGTGTTTTTTCAAAGGTTGATTTTCAAAAGTTTCTTCCAGTCATGAACGGACTATAGTAACATTATTTATACTTGTGATGTAATGGGATCTGGCAACAATTGTACACCTTGGAGCTGCAGCTCGCCAATCTCTTTAGGCACCCCGGAGAGCGTAACGGTGTGTGGACCAGACTCTGGTGGTAACGAGAGGGATGAGGGTAATGACTCAAACACACATCCACATGTCAGCAGCATCTGCAACAAGCAAATTGTGGACGAGCATCATGTCACCGCCCTCTCTATAACATGAATAGAGCAGAGTCCCAAAGAGTTACTCATTTGCAATTTCCTTATATTTCTCCTGTTTTTTTTAAGTGTGGTGTACAGCAGATTCCAATTCAAGAAGCTGTGGCAGTAAAAAACAATGATGATGAAAGTACAGTACAGAAATAACAAAAAACTGCAGAAATGAAAACAATAAAATTCCTGTCAATATTTTCCTATTTATTTCAAACCATTTCTCTGAAGCAAAACAATATCATTCTCACTTTGTACTGATAACATTTTTAACTTTTCCAGCAAACAGTTATAACACATTACTACTGAAGCTCTTCTTGGTAATAACACAAAAACCCTTATCATCTGTGATTTCTTCACATTATCAGGAGTAATTCAAAATTTTTAGAAACAAAGCCTTAAAGTTAGAAAAAAAGTTTCTTCAATGCACTGTTGGCTGGGACACTGCCTCGGTACACAACTGAATGTGACGCTTGGGACACTGCCACATGAAATGTAATTTAACACACACTGTGGAAGAAATAACTGAACAATAAACATTTTATTAAAGTCAAAAAATTACTTTATCTGTAGACACTGACATTTCACCATCATACACCATCAAAGTCAATAAGATTGACAACACAATTATAAACTACATTAAAACACCACTTAGACATTCTAAAATTACTGAAAAAAATCCTGCTTATTACTAGGAAATCTTATTATTAAAAGGGTTAAATTTGACACGTAATGTGTAGTAACACTACTACTTTTTGCTGCAACTCCGTATCATCACGTGCGCATCAGATGGCCCAGAAGAGATAGGAACCCTGAGTGACCGGCACCCAGGCCAGCATTCCGCCTCCTTACGGTAGACGCCTAGAGCGAAATGCACCTCAAGAAAGAGAGTAATATAAATTGCCCCCGTCTAACACGAGAGGGACCAGTCGACAACACAAGAGAGTTGCCCATAAGCAAGTGGCGGATACCACCTGCACACCAAGCATTTACCCCGTTTCCAGCCTTCCCCGAGAGATCGCAGCCAGTGCAGCACCGCCCACGAAGGAAAGAGTTACCCAGCCAGAGTCGCCTGACAGCCGAAGGAACCCGAGACACCCCCTGGCAAGGAGAATAAAAGGTCCCCCTGCACCGCCGCAGAATGGCAGTTGATACACCAGCAGCTCACCTTAGCACCAGCCGTGCTACGGTGAGCTGCTGTCTGCTCTCCTCCGCCTTATGAGGAAATGCCCAGCTATCACCAGCGACCAACGCCGGACTTCTTCAGCATGCGCTGCGGCCCCAAAGAGTCGTCGCTCCCTCCCACTTGACCAGTCTTCAGCTGCTTAATTCCCTGGGAACGAGCTCAAGCTGCCTGAAAACTGTTGAGGCGTAACCTCTGAGTTCCCCCCCCCCTCCCATTTATTTGTTTGGGCCCTTGAAGAAGACCCCCAGAGCTGCTCACCCAATCGTTCAGTATCTCCGCCTGGGCCTGCCCTCTGTACTGGGCATTGAACCTGCCGCCGCCAGCCGCTGACAGCTGGCCAGACACCTGCCTGCCCCTGAAGAGCCAGTCACTCGCCAGAGCTACCCAGCGGATGCCGCCGCCGTTTACCATCCTGATCGGGAGACCACACCCAGGACCTTCATCAGCGAGCACTCGACCCATGGCACAGTAAGGCACATCAGAGGTAAGCCAGCGGCCCCGCAAAAGTCAAACAGACGAAAGCCCCGTCTAGCCCAACTAGACGGTGGCGAGCAGGCGGCCTACCCACCCAACCCTATTCAAGGGCACAATTACGGCTAAGCGTCAGATCTTGGAGATCCCACCTCATTAAGGTCACTTATTCTTCTCAGGGGGAAGGCGGAAAGGCTGCGCAGTCTCACTTCACCTTACCATATTCCAGCAGATGCATTAGTAGGCAAGGTGAGAAGTGTGCAGCGGAACATGCCATGAAATGTTAACATCTACAACGAATATGGCCAAAAGTGGCCAAATTCTGGGCTGCATTCCCCTCCGTGGTCTGCGACCACTTGCGCGCGGAAGTGCGCCGAGGTGTGATGTGGGTTTCCGTCTAGCTGGCGGCGGCAACCGGCCTGCATGCCAATCCCTGGGCATCACAGCTTTGGTATGTACAGCCAAATGCTCTTCTTGTGAGGAGGCCGTGGCTGTGGTATCGCTAGAGCATGTTATAGACGTCGCTCATTGTGCGTCACCTTATAACTCTATTCTTTTTGGCAACAACTTTTTTCTTGTTTCTCTGAATACGCAGTGTACAATTTTAAAAGTAAAATTTCAAACTAAACTAAACCAAACTGTATTGAAATACTGCACGCTGCATGTTGCACTCACCATGTTGGAAACTTTGAGCTCCAAAGGCAGAGGGTTGAACAGCTCCAGAGTGACCTCACATGGATCCCCCTCCACCCACAGGTAGTCTGGAATCAATTACCACCACACTACAAAACCACATTGGCATTTGTCTCTAGTTTAATAAATTACTAGCTATCTAAAACATTGCACATTGTTCAGAAATACCATTGTCACTCTGGTACAACACCTGCCTCTGCATAATTCTATCCCCATTTTCCTGTCACGGTTTAGCACAGTTTCTATATTTTGAGGTTTGATATGTTAGCCGGCAATGGTAGACAAAACACTTGATCCTTTATGTACCCTCATAGAAAAAAATCGCATAAGGTAAGATCCAAGTTCCTTGGGGGCCAATGATGAAGAGCCTGGTCACCATCTGCTCCTCGACCAATCCAACGTTGCGGCAACGTCTCGTTCAGGTATCCGCGAACAGCTAGGTGACAATGGGGTGGCGCACCATAAAGGAAACATCAGACCGCCCCCTTCACATAGACGTGTTGAATGCGAGCTCGCTACCTCCTCACCACCTCAAACTGAGAGTTACAAACACCATCCAAACCGTAACACCGGACATGCTGACAAAAGTGTGGAACGAGTTTGATTATCAGGTAGATGTCGTTCGGGCCGCTCATGGTGGTCACACTGAACATTTATGAATGTACGGTAAACTAACTTCACGGTTCCACGGTTCATTTGATTGGTCAATCAAGGTTGTAGGTTGTTTGGTTTTGATATTATAGACCTTCAAAGTTGGGGTATTCTTTTACACTCATCCTGTACATTTCTGGCCTTTTCAGAGAATTTTTGCACATACCTGTAGAACTTAGTACTCTATAAAAAATTCTGTATCAATAAACAATAAATGAATATTAATTTTATATCCAAAGGTGCGGTGTAAAAAATTATTTTAGTGTGTGCAATGCCAGTATCACCTCATATTTACATTACATTAGGATCTCATTTTGTTTATTGAAATAATTTTCTTAATTAAATTGAAACAATTCAAAACAAAAACATATTTCTGTCCACCGACATAATAGCTTATCTAACTAAGGACAATAAAATGTTTAGTTATTTAGCTGTCTATCAGAACCACGGTGTCCTTATGTCACACAATGTCTGGAGGGACACAATACAAAAGAAAACAGATGAGAGAGAGCTTATACAGTACTGGTATCGCACTGACCCAACTTGCCGCTGTTCGTCTTGTTACGCCGCTCCAGAGATCCAAAGTGTATTGGCGTGAAGAGGAAAGGCCCACAGTCCTCCTGAACCTCCACTATCTTCTGGGGTCGTAGCTGTGGGGGCAGGTTCTGAGGCATGAAAGTCCTGTTTAACATACCACTTACTATCACTACCGATATTTATATTCCCAACCATCCTATACGTCAACAAATTAAATTTTTTTTCTCACTGAATATATATATATGCAATACCATACCTTAAAAGAGAACAGGTAGTGATTTACAGACACATACAGCAAGAAAATATGTATTCCAACACGCCACCCACAAAGAATGTATAAAGGAACCGACCTACAGTAGAGCTATACACTGCTTGCTTTGAATCAAACCAGAGACTTTTCAAATACCAACCAAGCAAATCAACTGCACGACCAAGTACCACATTTACCCAAATACAGGAAAATATAGAAAATACGAACACCCCCAATTTATTTACTTTGTTCTACATGAAAAATATATTTCTCCACAAATTATATGGATATATAATTAAGCAGAGTTACTTATATCTTGGAATTAAAAAAAAAATAGTTTACATGGCTAAATTTTTTGCAGTTAATAATATAAAGTATGTGCTATATTTCAAATGTATTAAAACCTGAGGAAATGACATTATGGTATTTGTCAAGCCCCACACTAACCTAATTATAAAACACAGTCTGATAATGTTTTTAAAATTTTCTCAAGTGTTTTGTACTGTAAGGAACCACATGCCAAATCAAAAAACACTGACCACCACTTGCAATTATTCAATTAAAAACATTAAACTCAACATTTTTAGGGCCTGTTGTAAAAACAAGGGTTAGCACTCGAGATAAAATATATTCTCTTGTTAGGCTTAAAATGCGCTGTACAATCTCGTGTTACTGCTATCCATAGATTTTATTCTCTTGGTAGCTATACTGCCATGGGATGGCCTGTTAAGCATTTATCCTGGTGGTTAGCGAGCATGAAAACAAGTAAAATGGAAGACTCTGCGACTCGTGAATAGTAATAATAATTACAGTTATTGAAACGTTGTTTGATTGAAGTAATATTTTTAGCTATTGGGACGTGAATCAATTTATTGGCTTAAAATAGGGGATTTGTGTCCAGAGAAAGAAAGCAAACGGTGCAAGTTTGTTTTATTTTGAATAATATGTCCCACCTAACCAAGATAATTCACAATTCGTATTTAGAATTTGGAAAGTTTATTGAAAATGTGTACTAACTTTTGCACTGTTTACAACAAAATTTTTCTATCCTGCAAGATTAAAATTTTGTTAAATTGCATCGAGGCATGTGTACAGTGAAAAAAATTCTCGAAAATTATGCCTGATATTTATAGAGAAGCAGCTTGTAAATAATTTGTGTATTAAGTCACAACAAAATGGCTTTGTACAACATATTTGCTGCACATGAGGTACGTTACATCATTGCTTTCATAAAACCTACTTATTTTCAAGTTTCCATTATAGAGTGTTACTTCGCCTAACCCCAAACTAGTACAAGAATGGATACAGTGGCTTATAATGTTTCCATATCGGCAGCACTCATTTCAAAATGCATTACAAGCAGGTTACTACTGCTATTAAAGCAATCTATTCCAATATTAATGAGTTCAATCAAAGTTTATACCAAAAATCACGAGAATGGCTACACAATTGGCTATAGTAGTCATGGTTTTAACCTGATTTAAAGATTTGTTATAAATTACATCTAAAGCAATTAAATTAAAGTTTTCAATTAGAAATACTGTTGCTCTTTAGGTAGAACACGGAAATTAAATAAGTTACGAGAAGATACATACAAAAGGATTAATTTGATGTAACCCAAAATCAAGGTCATGCAAAGTACATATGGACAAAATTTTTAACAAGTAACAATCACTTTTCGTACTTCACAAATCAATAATTTACGTTGCTAAACCATTAAAGTTGTGTTGTAATGATAACAACTCGCCATCAGCTGGTGCGTCAAGTGGAGGCTGTATATTTTATTGACACACTGTTAGCTAATCCACTTGCCATTGTACTGTAATGCTAAACAAATTTTAAGGTATATTTACATTGATAAATGTCTAAAAAATTTGTAGGTTATACAAGTAAAAATATAAAACCTTGCAAAAAGTGTAATATTTGCTAACTCTTTTTTAATTTATCTGAGACAGCGTATTTGGGTTAACATTTGCGAGACAGTAATTGTAGTTCTTATCACACTTGGGATGTTACAGCTAATATAACTAGAAATAAAAGAAATTTGGGGAACTTGCTTGACAACGCACTTTGTAATGACGCAGTATTTTTAATTTTTGGGACACATGCTTCAATTTTGTTCCGTTATTCTTAAGTTTTGACAAGCTTTGTAATATTTTTCAAAATTAAGGCCGCGGTGGCTTGTTTCCCGTGATAGTTTGTTTATCCGGCAGACGTGTGCTATTGTAGGTATCGGGCGGACGTTTGCAGTTACGTTTTGAACATCGTAGTTTTTTGTTAAGCGTCAGCATTATTTAGCTTTTTTTCAGAATGCGTCAACAAGTTTCGATGTACAAGAAGTTCGTTTATGTTGACGGCGTCCACAGTCCACAGGCCCTTATCTCAGAGGAGGGGGTGAGAGGCAGGACAAAAGACGCGTTTGTCGCCCTTGAAGGCACTTCAGAGTCAGTCGCGGCGAGAGCAGTCACTTCAGGTCAGTGGTACAATGCTCGCCTAGGCCACGTCGGGCGTGACGAGAACCCCCACATCGGCAACTATAATCCATTCACGGTATCTTCAATACTTTTGAAAAGAACCTTTGAAAAATCTCCCTAGGAGTTACATGTTCAATTGGTTATAAAAATATATATATGGAAAAAGGTTTTGTCTTGCTTTTAGCACTGAAGCACTATATAAATTGGTTGTTTTAAGTTTTAAGTACATTTTTTCAATAAATTTTAATAATTTGTTAAAAGTCCGTACGAATTAACAACGGATTTTGAAGGGACATGTTGGTTA
>NQII01002514.1:56695-145890 GCA_002778355.1 Clitarchus hookeri | reverse complement strand
GGGGTGGGGTATGGGGCAGAAAGGGGGTGAAAAGGGGAAAGTGGGTAGAAAGGGAAAAAGTGGATGGAAAGGGAAAAAGTGGGTGGAAAAGGAAAAAGTGGGTGGAAAAGGAAAAAGTGGGTGGAAAGGGCAAAATGTGGAAAGGGCAAAGGGGGTGCAGAGAAGGGTGGAGTGAGAAGGGGAAGGAGTGACGAAGGAATAGGAGAAGGGGAAATAAGGGCGGGAGAGGGGAAAATTTTGGAAGGATTGACGGGTGGAGGGAGAGGGGTAAATAGTAAAGTGGAAAGAAAGGAGACAGCTGGAGGGAGGGAGAAAGAGGAAGGAAAAGGGGTACAGAGGGACAGGTGGAGAGTGTATGTTTGTGCATGTGTGTGCCCTTCTTGTCCCAAGGCTGTTTACCATATTAACATGGATGAACTTCATGACAATGAAGTCGTGGGGAAGGCAAGCTGGGCCGCTAAGTATGATGACTCCATATGGGACTCAAAAACCAATGGCTGAAGAAAAATAATATTTACATCAGAAAACAAACCATGCAACTATTTTCTTTTAACACAGTTCAAAATGGAGTTTCTCAGGAAAGTGCAAAATAAATGAGTGATATTCAAAAATTATAGAAACAGGACCCATACATCAAGGTTTCACGTACAAAATTTTATCAATTTTATTTTTGACATACACTTTCCCCACAATTAAAATAAGTGTAAAGGCTAATGGCAATGTGAAGGTCTGTGTAATCACGCGTCAAAAGGTACATCATATAATGTGGGCAACAGACGGGCAATCACATGTCCGAGACTTGTATCAGTACAATTCGTTACCTACCACAGTGGACTATCTTACAAAACTTCCATATAAATAACGATAAAGCTACCTGCTTGCATCGTTTATCGGATATTGCATCGACAGAAATATATTTCGGACCTGTCACCTAAGATTTCCTGCAACAATAGTTTTTAAACTGGTTGTTTGTGCAAATATCGCAGAGTCTTCCATTTTACTTGTTTTCATGCTCGCTAACCACCAGGATAAATGCTTAACAGGCCATCCCATGGCAGTATAGCTACCAAGAGAATAAAATCTATGGATAGCAGTAACACGAGATTGTACAACGCATTTTAAGCCTAACAAGAGAATACATTTTATCTCGAGTGCTAACCCTTGTTTTTACAACAGGCCCTAAAAACGTTGAGTTTAATGTTTTTAATTGAATAGTTGCAAGTGGTGGTCAATGTTTTTTGATTTGGCATGTGGTTCCTTACAGTACAAAACACTTGAGAAAATTTTAAAAACATTATCAGACTGTGTTTTATAATTAGGTAAGTGTGGGGCTTGACAAATATCTAGTAGTTGGATGTGAAATATGTCGTGCGTGCAGTCTATTATTACTCGCTCTATAGCGCAATGCAAGTCTGGTTTGCTGCCACCCCTTGCACGCCTGACAAGAGGGGAAGTGGTTACCTAGCAACCAGTGTGGCGACCTAGTGTCCCCTCTCTCTCACTCCTCTTTCTGTCTCTCTCTCCAGCCACGCACCTTGATATCCTGTAAGGACTTATTCGACACCTTTGGTCGTCTAATGGGTAAGCACCGAGCCCTAGTTCAGCGTAACTCGCGACAGGTGTACGTACAGAAAAATCTGAGGATGTGGATTTGAATGATTAATTATTAAATACAGTGAAGAAATAAATTTTAATTGCCTTATTTATTCATTTCTGTCTCAAAATTACTAGTTTTTTTTTTTTTTTTTTTTTTGGGAAATATAATTAATTACTTTAAAAGACAGACATTTGCCACGTTCGCAAGGTGTTGTCAACATGCAGCGGCGTGGAGGGGGACATTGTTTCATTTCTCCCACTGCTTCCCCTTCCCATCTGCCCGCAGTGAACACACTGCCCGATCAATAATTTATTTGCACGCTCTAA
The DNA here is from genome assembly GCA_002778355.1 of Clitarchus hookeri. Taxonomy (NCBI): domain Eukaryota; kingdom Metazoa; phylum Arthropoda; class Insecta; order Phasmatodea; family Phasmatidae; genus Clitarchus; species Clitarchus hookeri. The sequence continues at coordinate 143,967 of NQII01002514.1, read as the reverse complement.
GCTGATCAAGGGCGTGTAGGACATTCAAGATTTGACTAGCACTCTGTCTCATATTATTTTAATTTTTAGAGTGTTTTAAAGTTTTAGGTAGGCTTGCATTTGGTGTCTGATTACAATCAATTATAAACAATATTTTCAGATGTTTTATTCTTTATTTAAACAAGTTGAGGTGATGTGTTTTTTAGTGTATTATTTACAGCAATACTAATATAGTACCGTACTGCTCTGAAAATAAGCTGCCCCCGAATATAAACTGCACCATTTAAATCCATCATGGAAAAGTGAAAACAAGATTAACACAAATATAAGCCAAGGCAAAAAAAAAATCTCACAAGTAACTTTGTCACTCATCCTTAAGTTGAAATAGGTGTAAATATTTTCGTTCTTTTTTTGTCTGCAAGCAAGCCCTATAGTGTGGTCAAAAGAATGTCAACTTCTTTTCTTCCCACCATAGACAAAGAAGGTGAACACAAAAGGATGCGGTGTGCGTGATGTAGATTTTCCAGCTTGGCTTGGCAGTAGTTTCCTCATCTGTAGTGTAGCCTTCAGCCATTGACATTGTTTAAGTTTCAAAGAATAACAAATAAAAGCTACAGTTATTCTCGGAAATAAAAGTGCCTTCAATTACCTATAGCCGCATCATTCAGCTGGTTAAGGCAGATGTAATGTGTGCTTAATTTCAGTCTTTGTTGCATGTGTTTCAAGATAAGGGATGGGAAAAAAAATCTTTTTTAATTGTCAATAATTATCATTTATTCTAATTTTAATATTTACATGATTCTAATTTTAATAATCTTTACATGAACGATTGTCTAGTGTGAAAAATGCTGCTGTCAGATGCGCTACGCTGTAGGTATTTCACTGTCAAATTGTCAGCTTCCGTGCGCATAATGACATTCAGAAAACACGAACACAGGGTGCCTAGGAGTTAAGTAACACTGCATGGAATGATACTGCACAGTAAATTTTGGTCATGACTATCGCTATAGCAATAATTTATCTTGCCAATGTCAACTGTTGTTATTGCGTGGTTTCACTGTCCTCCATGTTGATTCTGTTGCTTGCTCTCCATAGATTAATATCTTCCCAGATATTTATGTATTGACTGAAAATGTAAGACGAGTAAATGTCGCACATATTGAATGTTTTTTTTTTCTCCAGTTGTGGGAAGGTTTGGTGGTCACATTTACGTGAATAACTTTTGATAATTAAAGTTTTATACCTTAAAAAATTTATTGTAAAAACAATGCTGCTTATTTTCAGAGCAATGCAGTAATACATGTTTTTAAAAATTCCCATTTATATTGTGTTTATTAGCTAAACTTTATTCACATATAATGTGCAATTCTGATTATACTCAAAATCAGGTCTAATAAGGTCAGAAGTGGTATTTTGTTGATGTACATGTCAGAACCCTCATCTACTGAAATCCTGCATGTATGGAAATTTTTTGACAGTCCGCTGAAAACTATACATAGGGAGTCCACTGTATATACACAAATCATTAAGAAACAAAAGGTGTTTTGAAGAACACCAAAGAGTGCACATGCCATTCACAATTCAGTTCCAAAATAATCTCACAGCTGTCACAAATAATGTAGATGAATGCTAGGAATGTGTTAAATTGTTTTTTTCAATACTGAAGTTCAATTTACATGTTGCAATAATTAATCAATAAAAATATATTAACAGATTAGCAATCTACTGCCATATTAAATACTACACAACTTTGAACTATTTTTGCAAGTGGTACAAAGTTTACAACTTTCTCATCATAAATACTATTCTCTTTAATTAATGCAAAGGCAATACCTGCTACATTCACCCTTTTCAAAATAACGAATTCAATTCAGTTTTGCACACATTTTCGACAGCTGAGAGCTTAAATTTTATAATACAAGCTGAAAACAATAAATGAAGTGAAGTTAGGTGACAAAGAGCGAGTTGTGAGAGAGGATAACCTTTAGCAAACTCTGCAGGGTCCAGGGAGATGCTGTGGCCAGACAGCGCCTGCAGCATGAGTTGGTAGCACTGACTCCAGTCAGGTTGCGGGTTCTGGGCCGACACATAGCGAGTGGCTGCCAGGCGCAGGCAAAACGACGACTTGCGGTGGAAGCCGATGCGAGAGTACAGGTCTGCTAGGCTGGTGAAGCGCTGCACCTGCACATTCAACATGATCAGCTAACTACCGAGTACCTGCCTGCACTAGCTAAAAACAGTACACAAATTGACTTTTACAATAGTTGTCAGGAGTCAAATTGCGAACTCAGAACTTTACTGCAAGCAGTACACAACACGTTCTTGAAAACAGATTGGTAAGTTTGAAACATACACATTCATTTTCTACATACCTAAAAAAAAAACATTTTGCATCGTCTCGTGTACTGCTGATTTTCATTCATTTAAGCTGCACACAAGAAAATTTATTTAACACTTCTGAAATTTAACTTTAAGGGTTATTAGTATTTTTACAGAATGTGTAGTAACTGCAGATTTGGGCACTACTAGTGATTTTGGCACGTTTGAACATTACAGGCACAACCTGTGGTGCAATAAGCAATTAACCTGCGCAGATGAATAATCAGATTTTACTGCCATTACATGACACTATATACCAAGCATTCAACAATGAAATCCCATGCAACAAAATAAATTTTCACATGCGTTGCCTTAATGGTCTTTTCGGTGGAGACTGAAATCCATTTCACACTAACAAATTTTGCTTCAAATTATATCAGATTCTTATTGAATTCAATTCCTTGAACACCACCTGATGTCACTTCAAAGTCACAACCGTGAACATTTTACCTTTCAAAAAATTTAATGGTTTAATTTCCTTCAAATATTTTTTTGTTTTGGACATGTTCTATATTTTCTTGAATTCAATTTTTCATCCACCAATCAGAATAGTCCTTGGCAAAACATGCAAATGGAAAAGAAGTTATGTAAAAAGTAAACACCAAATAAACAACAAAAAATTTTATTTCATTACAAAACACAGTAATTTTGAATGGTATTTCGAACACACTCTGCACTCTACAAATGTGTATATTTTGAGACATTTCTTGAAAATAGAAAACTTGTTAGTTTTTAAAAGATACTGAAGTGTAGTGGGTAGTTTATTGGTGAATTTTGTGGCTGAAATGAACTGAATGAAATAAGTGAAAATAACATATATTTTATCCAACATTTGTATTAGGTAAATGTAGTGAAAAAGAGTGAACTGATAGGTTGACGTGCTATGGGCGACAATGTTAACCACATCTAGGCTCGCTACAGCTGCGGCACCCCTCCAAACAAGAACTGAACTACTACCGCCTTCATATAGCATCAATGCTATATCCCGTGCAGTCTCGAGTTCGAGTTCCACAAGTGTTTGAGCGTCACCCTCGCCTCCTGCACAGCCGTGTCAAATGAGCTCACTCCTTGACCACTGTATGTTGGTAAACTAAGTATGTTCCCCCAGGCTCTGAATAGGGTGCAGGCTGAATATGTGTGTCTTGCCAATAAACAAACATATTCCGACTTAACCTGGGTTTCACTCTCAGCTCATTCTAACCCTTCTCCCCCTACTGTAACCCCTCTTTAGACCAGAAACTTGAGTAACTTTTCCAGGAGTTGGCACAAGCCACCCTCCACCCCTTCTTGCCCTTCAGGCTATACAGAACTAACATTCCTACCTTGTGCTGTTGGCTGGGGTATAGCGATTTTTCCACCTTGTCTGCCAACACCAAGAGTGGGGTGTGCAGCTACTGTCAATGCCTTTCCATAGAGTGCTTGGCATGCCGATGATTTCTGGCCCTACCAGAGTACTTGCGGAGCTGGCAGTAGTGGTCCTTAGGGATATATCGCACAAATCTTTCCAAAGGGACTATGAGTTGGCGGCAGTAAAATTGCCCTCTTCGATAACTGAGGAACAGAAACATGTGTTACGTGGTCAACGCACTGTGAGGGAGGAATACCGACTAGACTTACCTCCCTATTTAAGGACCCCCTCGATTTGTCAACCAAGGCTCCTACTGTACACCCACTGCTCCCACCTCTACTTCCGTCTCCTCTATGCTGCGCCACTGGGCTGGATGGCGGAAGGCAGACAGTGGCTCTTGTCTGGACAATTGTACGGTCCATACAGAGGCCCAACAACATCTATACTTGGTTGCAGAAAGAAGTCGTGAGAATGGGGCTCCGCATTCGGCTCACCATGACCAGCTGAACTTGAACGGAGGGAGGACCACGACGACTTTGATCAACTTCTCTTCTTTGTGCCAAGGGTTCTCACCCCCTCCTCTCCTACTTAGCCAAAGAACCGTCAGGGAGATAATCAACCCAATTTCGCTGAGAAAGTGGTTCGCCGACGGATTCCTCTTTCCAGCTGCACGTCTGTAAATATGTATGCCCCTTGATCAGACCAGCTCTTGAAATTCATTTAGTAAAAATGTGTGCCACAATGCAGTTAATAAAAGAGAATAGAAAAATGATAAGGTCTAGTTTATTGCTCATCACAAATTTTGGAATCTTGGTATTAAATATGATGAACAAAGTAATATGATCATAAGCAGCCAGCACCTAAACAGCAAAATTGTAACACAGAAAACTCTGAGTAACGTGAACACTCAAAGGTTCTGTCCTCTCTGTCTTCTGAATTATTGGTGTACTTGTGAATCCTGCATCATGTAAATTATTTATTTTGAATTAATTATCAAGCACCTGTTTTCTTTTTATATACACGCAAACCTCATTTGTATTGCACTTGTTTCATACAGACACTTTGTAGTACAAAAATATTTTCGGGAACCGTGAAAACTAGAAAAAAAATTTAATCATAAAATTGTAAAAATAAAAATTGCCCCGAAAGTTTATTAAAACACGTTTGAAAGCTGCAACATCTAAAACAACATGAGCTGTATGGACACTACCCTCGTGCAATGTCACATGGTAAAATTTAAAAAAAAATGCAGAAATTCATTACAATTTACAGTCACTTACATGCTGCAAGCAAACAAGGACTTTTGGGGCATGGAATATGTCTCATTCTTCAGGTGAGATACTGAAAGAGCAATCACAGTAGACATCATATAGACTTAAAATTATTTTTTGTGGTTCTGTGTACTCTGTTGGTTTATATATTCTTTCCTCTGGTTATTTTTTGTGGTTCCTGTGTGGTTCGTGGAGTTGATTTATTTGGTTGTATAATCTGACAAGGAATACTTTTCCTGACTTGCGTTTGACTGTGTTTTTTGTTTTATTTTCGTGTATGTTTTGAGTTTTTATTGTTCAACTGTGACAACTGATATTGTTTTTTTTTTGCTCTGATTTTTTTTACTTTTGTGGTGTTTTGTTTTTGTCATCGTGTTGTCTTCTCTTTTGGTTTGCTTTTGTTGTCTGTCCTGTTTAGTAAAAATAAGTTGTTCGTCCATCTTTTTTTGTCGTTTTAATATTCTATTGATAAGGAAACAGCTTTTCCTGGTTATCTGTCTGTGGCGTTGTAAAATGTTTTTCGTTTTTGTCTTGCTGAGTCTGTGTATGATTATTTAGTCTCATCGTCAGCAACGGACACAGTCCAATCAAACCACCACAGTAATATGAACTCACAACTGCCATTAAACTTCTAATACAACGTACAGTATGAGGGGTTCCAGGATGAAAACACAAGTTCATTACAAACGGACACCCACACATCACATGGAAGCTACAGTAACTTAAATGACCTATCAAAAGTGACATTTCAAAGCAGAAACACACTGCAACCTACCTTCTCCAGCTCAGTGAGGGTGAGGTCTATGAAGACGACATTCTGAAGGAAGGAGGCAGCCTGGAGGGTCCAGCCCTGATCCACAGCCACCCTTGCAGCCTTATAGCTCGCCTCCATCTCTATGATGCCTGCATTCTTGTACTATGCACACACACACACTTTTCACTTCTGTGTACAATGACTTAAGGTAGGACATCTTAAGAAGTTATCTTGATCAGCAATCTGCCAAATAACATATGGCATATAAATGTGGGAGTTTTTAAAAGAGCTGTGCCATGAAAATGGAGGGAATAAAAACTAAACATAAATGAAAACATAACACTGAGTGTGGGAATTACATTAAATAACAGACAAAGCACAAATTATATGCCATGAATATGCAATAATAACAAAGAGAGAATGCCTAAAATAAATAGATGAAAATAAGGTATTAAGAAAGTGGTGCCAAGGAAGAGCATAAAAATAAAGAAAAGGAGTTAAGGAAAAAAATTATTTATTTTTAATTCTACTGTACACACCCAATTAAGTTTCCCTAGCTCTAACTTTTGGAAAATATATCTACATTTTCACAGAGGCATAGTCATTACTATTTGGTTTGCATACAGAATATTGGGAGAGGAGAAAAGAAGGGGCTTTGATGCTAATTTGATTTCTTAGTAACTCACAAGAGGGTAACTACACCTGCATAGTTTATAAAAATTATGAGCATCATCAGATAAACACACCACCATATCTCAAATATACAGATACTCCATTTCATTGAAAGGACCAAATAAAAATATAGCTGTAATACCAAAAGTAGAAAACTACTACAGCACATACGACAGCCCATATTTTTGAGGCCCTAAGTTTGTACCTAAACAATTCTTACACGTCATGCAAGCATACGTAAAAAGATACGTTGTACATAATTAACATTAGATACTTGCCACATCAATTATATCTGTATATTGTGAATACACAAAATGCATGCAGTAATACCTTTATACAATTACAATAAAAAGCCTTTAGAGTAGAATGCTGGCTTATTATGGCCTTGTTTTGGTTGTTAGTCTGCTAACATAATTACTGCTACCAAAACGAAATAAAGTATTCAAAATATATGCAAGCTGGATACAAAAGGCCAACAGTAATGAATGAATGATGAGAGCAAGGTTATTAATAGCTATAATATGATCCAGAGGTGAGTGAAGAAAATAATTCCACAAGTAGTATTTTAAATAAAAAACCAGTAAACATTCCATCTTTTGCTGGCTTAAGAAAGTGAATATGAGTGACATGATAAAAACTTGTATAATTAGCAGAAAGATTTATTGTATGTGTGTATTTAAATGCCAGAAATTAATATTTTAGTATATATAAAACACTAAGTAAGCCAGATATATGATGAACAAATTTTTCTTTTTAAAATTTGTTTGTGAACTTTTAAATTTAAAAAAAAAAAATGAACTAACTGTTGAATATTCAAACTTTAGGAAATTCATAAACTGTGGGTTCAATCAAAATTAAAATGAAATGGAGATGGCCGACAGAGAGGAGAAAGCAAAAAAAGCAATGGCCGTTCTTCAGTGAACATGATGGGAGTCACGAGTACCCCGTCACAGCTACCAGGATAGACTGCAAAGCTGCAGTCTTCCCATACTACAGGTCAGTATGGACTGGAACTCAGATAACAGTGATACAGTGAAATGGCAATGCCAAACTGCGATTGGTGATGCTGCAAAACTGCAACCTCTGGAAAGGTCGGGCACTCTAAATAAAATAAAATAATGTCCCGAATTTAAATGACGCTAATATAATGAATTTGTTCAACACTAAATATGAAAAATAACAGCGTATATAACACTATCATTTCATGGTCCCACCATTTTTCCATTAAGTTAAATGCTTTTATTTCCTGCTTATAACACAGTTATTATTCTCATTTCCTGCATATTAATATCACAATTTTTTTATTTGTTTATTCATTTATTAGATCTATGTTAGACACTAGTTCCTGGATACGGGACATGTCAAGATACAAAAAAAATGTACAAATACATGACAGGACAATCTTTAAAACACATGATAAGCACATAAACATTCAATTTAGTATTAACATATTTGAACAATACCAGTTTACAAAAAAACATACATATAGATTTAAACAATTATAACAGCTCCCTTTTCTGTCAATATACTTAATAAAAACAATAAAACAATCATGCTTAAAATACTTTCTATTCAGCTTTGCACTAGATATTCTTCAATTTCTTTAAGACTATATAAGTATTTACTTTCAAAAAGATTGTTAATCATTTCATTAAACTTATTAACATAATTTTCTATTGTAATGGTGAGGTAATTTATTATAGAAAGCCTAGATCTGTAAAAAAGAGACCATCGTACTTGCATGTTGTACAATTCTCAATTTGTGAACATTTCTGGTTAGATGACAATGAACTATGTACTTCGTTTTTTTTATACAAAACTTAATTTTGTTTTACAATAAAACATATTCATTGTAAAGTGGCCAAATATTATATATTTTAAAAAGATTTCTACAAGATGTATATATATCGTTCAGATTTTGCTATTTTTCGAAAAGCCTTTTTTTGTAGTAAAAAGATTTTCTTACTTTTAGTTGTATTTTGCCAGAACTCTAATCCATATTTAATTTGAGAATGAAAATAAGCGAAATAGACCATATTTAGAATTATTTCATTAACAACATATCTTAGGGATAGCAAAAGGAAACAGGTTGAGGATAGTTTATTTTCAAGAATATTGATATGTTCTCGCCGTGTTAAATTACACTGAAGTGCCAAAAAAACTGGTACACCTGCCTAATATCGTATAGCCAGGCAACTGCATATCAGTATACTGTGCATATATAGGTTGTATTATACTTGTGAATTTTCTTTAAATATGGGTAATTTTATTTTGAAATATGTACCAAAGTTAATATAATAATATTTTGTTACCATGTTTTATAATTTAATTACTATAACTTTCAATTGAAGATAAGGCAATTGGTAAGTCCTTAGTAAAGCTTGTGTAGAAACTCACTGCTTATTGATTGTAGAAGCTCAAGCTGTCATGGGCTAGTTGTGGTAATACCTGTATGTGGTTTTTTTCTTTCTAAATTCATACTATATTAGAAACTATTAATGAGAAATAAGTTAATATTGTAAAGACTAGTATGAGTTGCTAATTAATCTAAGGGAAACGTTTTAATAATATGATTAAAAGGAGTTTTTGTATTAGTAAAGATTTTGTGAACTGAGATATACCTTTTCAATTATGTAAACAGTTGTGTTATTGTAACTAATGTGATTTATTTATGCAGAGTACCGAACAGGAAGTGGTATATGAAAGTTAATAAGTTTTATTTTACATTTGAAAACTGTGTAATATAAAGAAACAAATAATTACTGTTATTTTGCATTAAGAGTGGACAATAGGAATTATAAGGAAGATTAATTAAGGATGCAGTAAATGTTACCTAAATTTCTAATGGTTGAGGTGTTGTATAGTATTGAGCCTTAAGTATCTGCATAAGTAGTTGGGAGATGTTGCTGCAGTTTATGTGTCCTGGGATCAGTGGCACAAGGTGTAAGTGTATTGGGATTGGAACAGGTCGGGGGTCCTTTTTTATAGTCAGCACTGGCCTAGTGAGAGGCAGTCGCAGTGGCTTGTTATGTTTTGTGTCAGCACTGACCTAGTGAAAGACAGTCGCAGTGGCGTTTTTATAGTTTTGGGCAGACCTTGGTCCTCTTTTGGAAGGTGTGTGCTGATCCAAATGAGGAACCAAAGGGGAGCAACCCACAATGAATCATCAATGGCACAGGTGGAAATACACCCTCAACCACAAATTATAACAACAGGTAACTAATTGAAACCAGTGAAAGGTATGATTTTCTTGCAACATCCCCGTCAATATCTTGTTACTCTTCAACAGGTGAAGTAAATAATTTTGTTATGAGTTAATTAAGTGAAATCTATCCCAAACCGAGGGGGTAATGTATGGATGCAGTATTATTAATTTTCGGGCCACGTGCTCCATTTTCTTTCGTTTTGCTAAGCTTCATAATATATTTATTGGGTTTGAAATTAAAGCCGTGGTGTTTCGTTTACTGTGATAGTTTGTTTATCGGGCATACGTTTGATGTTTTACGTTTATCAGGCGTCCGGTTGCCATTTCGAAAGTTGGAGTTTTTGTTAAGCGTCAGCATTAGATTAGCTTTTTTCAGACTGCGTCGACAGTTTTGCCCGACAAGTTCCTATGACGCAGTTTCGATAACGTATGGAGAGCGTGCATGGCAGCCCACGCCAGGCCCGTATCTTGCGGAGAGGGGGGTGATAGGCAGCACAAGTACACATGTGCCTGTCGCCATTGAAGTCAGTTGAATCAAGTCAGCCGTCTGAAGTGAGTCGTCATCCAGTGCTCGCCTAGGCCATGTCGGGCTTAGCGCTAACCCCCACACCGGCAAACTAGACCTTACTAGATTATTTCTCCGCCGGTGTGGGAGGTTGCTGCATTTAATTTTCTTCGGGCAAGTTTTTATAACATGAATAATTCGTAAACGACTGTGTCGCTGTTCTGTACTTGTCTGTTTATCTGTGAACGGTTCGTACTCTGCACCTTAAGATCGTATGTGAACTGTGTCACTTGAATGGTAAATAAAAGTATGGAACAAAACAAAACTGGAACTTGACTTTATTACATATTTAATTGGCGTCCATTTTAATGAGTCTCGAGTTCCTCCGTCTTGAGCTAGTCGAGTGGTAAGTTATAGCCGAGTGGCAACTTAAAGCCGGCTATAACTATGAGCGTGCCACATTACACAAGTTACAAATCAACTAAGGAAATCAGTTTGAGCTAGACAATAAACAAAGAACCGCAACGTAAACCATCAATATTACAAATCATCAACAATGATTTACACTGTCAGGACTACTCTCAGCTGCACATAAGTTAATATTTAGGTATTACATATCCACATCAATAAAAGAACCATATTTTTCTTGTGAAGTGGTCAGATTATTTTTTATCGGCAGATATATAAATTTACATAACTAATACAATAATAGTTAAATATCTCAAATAAAATGAAACAAATAAAAAAAATGTATGTGTTCTTTTTTCAGATATTGCGCCATAGAATCACCTTTTAGCTTCACATGAATATCACGATACATTTTCCCTCGCTCCTACTGCTTCTCTGCGTGCAGCTTTAGCTATTTCACCACCTGCTGTAAACACTAGGTGTGGTAACTGCGCCCAATTCGGACACAGGTCTACAGATTGTCCACCTTAGTTACTTCCAGCCGACCAATGCATACGCTTTCATTGCCGTTGCATAGGCCTCGACGTGATGCGTGTCCGGGAAATGGGACATAGCTGCTTGGGCGTGCACAGGAGTGGTTGTAGGCCTGGTAAGCACAGCCAGCTGAGAGAATGTACAGTGACCATGCAGTGGTTTGGTGAACACAGAAAGGCACTACTTGATACAGGGACATCACACAGTTTAATCAATGAACGCTTTTTTGAGTTTTTAATGTCACGTCAACCCTTTTTGAAAGCCAGAATAAACAGTAAAGACAGCCTTGTAGCACGTGTCGCTGATGGCGGTGTGATTACTTGTCACATGTTATTCTTCATTTTAAGATACATAGTTTCTCTTGGAATTTTCAATTCTGGATTGTACCTGATTGCCGATGTAATTTTGGGCTCACAAGTAGCGTATTTAAACTCTTTGGAATCGATCTCCTTCACTCATCGCTCTATCACTGGCATTTCTCCAGCACTCCCTCTAACTCTGTCTCCTACCTCCTTAGTTACCCCTTCCTCTTTCCCCATCGTACGCCGGCACCCTCTCCTTACCAGGCCAACAAAGGTAGGAGTGGCTTCCGACTCACTCGCTTCTTCATCTACCAGCACAGAGGCATGTGGTTAATTCAGTTCTTTTGGTGTTTAGTTTGTTGAGCGTGCTCCCATCTCAGGGCAGATTGAGATGGCAGGAGACCTAATTAGTTTGTAAGTATTTGCTTTTCAAAATTATTGTTTCGGCTCTCTTGTCGAAATTTTGTTTAGTTAACATGTAGGTATTTATGTAATTCTGCTTTAACGATTTGGCACATGACCACCTGCCATGATGCATTTGACTTATTTACTAGTTTCTGTTCAGACTTCTAGGTGGAAAATATGTTTGGGCCCAGTAGATGGTAACTATATAACTAGAAAAATTTAAAACATAGAGATGTCATAATTGCATCACTCATAAGAATTAAAATATAAGGAAAATGACACTCAGCAGGCATTACAAATGACGGCAGAATGAGTGCAGCTTGTATACCTTGCTGTAGTGGATGATGGCCTCCCGGTAGCGCTTGGAGATCTCGTCAGAAGAGAGCACATTGGAGTGATCCTGCTCATCCTGGGCAGAGGGAACAATGCTGGCCGGCAGGGACGTCAAGGATGCCACGCTAGTCCTTTGCCTGCCCTCCTGCAGAGAGGAGTTCCTCTGCAAAGGGTAGCTCCTACTGCAGTTGGGGTACATGACGACCACGGATGCAGCACACAGCCCCTCGCAGGCACCACCCAACCACAGCCAGTCATTGACAGCCTTGAGAATGTCCGCTGCCGAGGTGTAGTAGTTGAGCGCATCGATTGGCAGGCCCGCCTGAAGGGACAGGTCCCCCAGGTGCTTGGTCATGCGCCCCACGCAGCGCTTGCGGTTTGTCCGCGACTCCAGGTCCAGCCCCACTATGTCCTTCTTCTCGAAGGGAGCCAACAGCAGACTCACCTAACACACATTGTACACAGGAACACCATGAGTACAGTTAAGTAAATCTCTTACGGCCATATTTCATAGTACACACTGACAGTTAGACGAAAGAAGCACCAATGTTTACTTTTCATTTATGTACCTTTCCGCTACCAGCTGGTGGGTCGAGAGGTGCTCTAAATTTTGTTTATATGCTGTGAGCTAACCCACTTGCTATTGTAATGCTAAACCAAATTTAGGGTATTTATAGACTGACATTTGTCTAAGAAAATTCTTTGGTTATAAAAGTAAAAATATAAAACCTTGGATAAAATAAAATATTTGTCCGCGCAGTTTCAATTTATTGCAGACTACAAATTAAGGTTATAATTTGTGAAACAGTAATTTTAGTCCTTATCATGCAATAGCAGTTGGAAGTTATAGCAATACGTCAATCCTGGAAATATAGGGAATCCAGGGAAATTACCAGACAGCACACTGTATTTCCCCAACAAACTACAGTACTCACCAGTAACTTTTGCAAAGTAGTTATTCTGCTTTTCCAGATACAAAACTACCCATGCATGTCCCACTTTCTTTGGTTAATTAATACAATACAGTAACAAAACACATCAAGAACAAGGAGATTGGTTTACGAGAAGGGAAGAACATGGCATGTAATAGACGTTGTAATGTTACGAGATGTGCCAGGTGTGGCACAAGACTAAAATTAGCTCACCTAACTCAGTCGAATTTGAACATTGAGGCTCAAATTTATAAAAGCACAAAATAAAATAATCAGATGAGCCAGAAATATAGTTCAACTGAGTTTTATTACACTGAGCAGTTCAGTTACAACAGCGGCACAGAAAAAAATACTTCCACAACAAACAAGCATGAACAAGAAAGAATCACAGTATTGATTATTCTGCAGTTGAAAACACTCGCATCATGAAGATATTTACGAAGGCGGGAGAGAATACAAATAATTCTATTCCAGCACCTTGAATGAAGCTGAATGACCCCTCACACCAGCGAAAATAATTTAGTAGTTTTTAGGTTAGTCCAAATATGACGAAAAAGAAAGATAAGTCATGGGTGCGGCTGGTGCGAGTTACATTCGCGAATCGTGCATACTCTACAAGCGTCCATCATCATCATCTGCTCTGTTCTGTTACTGGAGTGGCACTGCAACTCTCCTATGACTGGACTGGTACTGCGTGAGTGGGTCATGATCAAGGTCGTGCCTACTGTAAGCATCTCCTGAAAGCTTCATTGCACCACCAAAATCTGCCCAATCAAGGCATTGCGTCATGCGATCATATCTAAAAATAGCACTAACACCCCTCGCAACACGGGCATACCTCAACATGTTGCTACATTATTCCCCAAAAGAATAGAAAAAATTAACATTTCCCGCACATATCAATTACTATTACAACATAGGTGTAATGATAGATTGAATAGAAATTACTGTACTAGTAAGCAGAACCGCTGCACATGGAAACACATTACTTTCTTGATCCCTGGTGAGTGGGGACATAATTTCATTTTGAACCCCTACACCATACTACTTTAGCGCAAAGTTTCGTTTCTAACACTAATAACAGCTGTTTTGTGACCATGCAAGATAAAATTAATTAATTACTCTAGGAACTCTTCCTTGTCCGCGTATTTTTTCCTCATCTGATGTGCGTCCACAAGGCAGTCAGAATAGTTAACGTAATATGTACTCATTTTCATTCGTTCACACATCAGCTAATACAAAATTTTGTGTTGGATTTGTTAATGTCAAGTTGCCACTACTGGCTGTCAAAATCTTGCGACGTTATATGAGAGAGAGAGTATCAGATTCTGTAAAAAGTGGTGCAAGATTTGCCATAGCGGCCAATCTACCAGCTAGTACAACACCTATCTTCGCATTTGTTGCCTTGTACAGCCAGATTTTATACTAGGTTTGGTAATAGGCCTTGCTTTGTTTACCATAGCAGGTTCCATTGCCAACTTTAACATCTGGCCAATCACATTGTGGTTGCAGAGCGTAGAGTGCTCCCAGAGGCTACTACTTGAAATGTGCTGATGAAGAAACCAAAAAGGGGCTTCTCCATCTTGATTATTTGTTTGTGAGGTTAAAAAATATTCAAATAGCTTTAAAATTTGACAAGTAACATTAATGATCACATTAGAGGTGAGCTGATATGGTTTTTAAGCCTTTTCCGATATTGCTGATACAAAACTTACCGATATTGCCGATACCAATACCGATACTGCCTTGACAAGGAAAAATAACATTTTTTAATGTTCCAATAAATTAAAAACTTTATTTTTAAAACATTTAGTTAAAGAAAATTTTAATTGTCTTTGTTTTTATTGTTTCAGTGATAGGCCAATCTAGTAAGATAAAAAAAATTTAAGAACCACTTACTAGTTAGTAATTAAGCATATTTTTAAGGCAAAATAATCTAAATTGATGTAAAAAATTGTGTAAGATGTGATGCACATATGAATTATGCACATAATGTATTTGTAGTATTATCCTACCTTTGTTTTCCACAATACTAAATGGTAAAAGGTCTGTGCAAATTATTTTTCCAATGAGACTACTTATTTTCACAGTACGGGCACGTGATGAAAGATAAGGCTTACTTTTTTCCATTAATTCATACACGTTATGAAATTTCGGTTTAGACCTGTTTACACCAGGCACACAATCGTTATCTGAAATTTGTGAAGTACTCGCAATTATGGCATGGTTAGGCACATTTTATTTGCCAGAAAGTTTGTGTTGAGAGTTGAACAACAGGCCTAGGAGGACACTGTTGTAATTTGAAGCTCTTCCACTTCAAAGGGTGCGTACACTCAAGGTACCATTTTAAGTTGGTAGTACTATACAACCTCTCGAAACCAAACATTTGCAAATATTGCAAACAGCCTTGCATTCTTGCATGTTGCTTAGGGTAAAAAAATTCCACATGTCACTTTTCCTTCCAGCCATATTATTTGTTTTTTGCTGGCACATGCAAATAATTTCACCACGTTCGTTCCCTAACCTAACACCATCATATTACTACAGCAACAGCAAACAAACCAATGAAACAAACAAAAAAATATAAAAAAGACAAACTGTCGGATTGGCGCCGCTAGGTGGCAGTAATGTGCAGCATGTAACCAACATTATAAGATTACATAATTTTTTTAAGCATTGCAGTGTTCGCGGTTGGACATGAAACTAGACAAAATATTTATGGAGGTAATCGTAAATATTAATTATTATTAACATTAAATATGTGTTAAACTGATTAAATGTTAAGTTTTGTTCATGCGGCAAGCTTGCCTACGTAAAAAATCATGCCAAACATGCCTAATTTTTCTTTAGAAATAAACACAGCCAGTTAGGTACTTTAGTAAAAACCAATTTAAAAATAGTTATAATTTTAGTAAAACCAAATAGTGCGCTAATCCACTCCAATTATGGCAAGATGAAAACAGTATCATCTTAGATTCTTAGGGCAAAATATCTGTTATAATATCTGCGATTTAAACATGAATTGCAAACAATTCCGATATTTACGACATCGGCCGGTTTCGATATATCGGTAGCGGTATTAGCGGTAACGCAAAAGAGAATGATCGAGCCAAAAGAGGTTACCTGGTAGATACATGTTTTATTCCGTTTGAAGGAGTTTAAAAGACACAATCCAACCTGTGCCCGTTAACATCTGATGGACGAGGGAACAAGTTTGTCAAGCTGTTTACCGCTGCGAGAGCGACCCCTGTACAACTACGCCCAGCACGGATGAGGCACGTGTCCTACACTAGTAACTACGAGAAGGTTCCACGGCAAGAGCTTCTGCCTGTTGAGTTGAGCAACACAAGTTCCGAACAGTTAACGTAACAAGGCTAAGTTCAACGATACTGCTGAAGGCAAACGTTACGGCAAGCGTGGCGAGGTAGCAAGAGTTGCAGCTGTAGAGCTGATGCGAACTGTCCTGTTGTCTGGAGGGCATGCAAAGGAATACATACCCTCAAGAGACGTGGTGAACAAGAGGTGGCTGGAGCAGGCCGCAAGGAGAGGGAAACCTGTCCTAATGCGCGGCTAGCGTGCGCATCCGATGCCTGCCAGCCAGGTCAACGCAAGCGAGGGTGTGGGTGCACGCACTCAGACTAGAGCACGGCATCATGCGGATTGCCGGCCTTTCAGGCGGCAAGGGGTTGACTCACTTTTAGATATAAATGGTACGGAGACGAAATGAATGGCGAAGTTCGGAGCTATGGTATACTAGGGGGGGCACCAGAGGCTGAGGCTTGGATATGTATCCGAAAGTGCTCGAGTTGCAACAAGACTCAAGCTAATGACAGTACGAATGCATCACTGTTCTGCAAACCCATCACGTTGCCATGTAAACAGAAAGGTAAAAAAAAAAGTAAAAAGAAAGTCAAAAGAATGTAGAGAACTGTTCCTTGTTACCTCTTTCTCCCTCGCACAAAAGAACGCGACAGTCTTTGTTACCTCTCTCCATCGCACAAAAGAACGTGACAGGCTTCTTCCTCCAATACAGTATCACCCAGTCCCTCCCTCCATCGGCTCTGCATGGACGAGATGGCTGTGTACAAACTGATATAAAAATATTTGGTGATCATTGGCAAATGTGCAACTTGTGCGAGTTGTTATTTACCATGGTACTAAAAATAAACCAGGTAAGCTCCTGCACATCTTTTTGCCTTCTTCCCTTGTGGTTGGCCCTTCACATGACATCACGCAGTATTCACGCTGCAGGAAGCAAGCAGGAAGCTGTAATGGCTAGGGTTATCTTGTAAACTGTTTAAGGCAGTATCATGCAGCAAGAAAAACAAGTCACATTATACACTTTACGGCTGCAATAATAATAGAAAAGATAAAAGTGATATTATTTCTATCATTTTCCACAATAAGAAGAATGGGTTAAGAAGTGGTCATTCTGAGTAGATGAGCAAACAATATCAACACAAAAACTGGTGAAAATCATGTCTACGAAAATTAATCATAAACTATAAAAAACACCAACAAGATGCCAAGAATGTTAACTTCACGAGGACATCCACAAAACGTATCTCATCACATACAACCTATATAAAATATGCAGAATGCATAATAAATATTAAACATTATAGGATGGATAAGATTTTCTTACACAATAAACTTAAATAGCCACGGGGGCTGCAGTGATGTAGTAGTTAAAACTCCTCGCTTCCCACCAAGGCGAACTGGATTTGATTCCAGGCGGAGTCGCCCCACGATTTTCGCATGTGGGAATCGTGCCGAACGATATACTGATCGGCGGGTTTGCTCTGGGATCTGTCATTTCCCCCACCCTTGCATTCCGGTGCTACTCCATACTCACCTTGCTTCACCCTCATAGGCTCTCAAGATCTCTATTTTAAGAGTCACCCAAATCTCTAGAGCCACTCAAATCTCTTCACTTACTCACTCACTCCAATGGTCATATCTCAAGGTTAATACTGACCTTCTCTACTTTCTCACGACTTCTCTCCAGCCTCTTCGACTCGAGCACCCAGAACAGCGAGGAGAGGAACTCCGATATCTGAGCCTCCATCCCTACACATGCCTCCCCATCGTGGTAGCGCAGTGCACGGGCCTTGAAGTTAGATGGGGTGGGGAAGCTACTGGGTTCGCTGTCACTAGGGCCAATCAACACGCAGCGAGAGTCAAACAGCGTGGATGAGTACTTCACCTTCAGGGACTCGTGAACCCGGCACAGTTCATTCAGCTCGGTCTGGTTCTCATATTTGCCTGCACCA
Organism: Clitarchus hookeri; assembly: GCA_002778355.1. Classification (NCBI taxonomy): domain Eukaryota; kingdom Metazoa; phylum Arthropoda; class Insecta; order Phasmatodea; family Phasmatidae; genus Clitarchus; species Clitarchus hookeri. Next base: position 125,667 of record NQII01002514.1, on the reverse strand, counting down.
ACCGTTATAGATGTTAATTACTTAATACCTAAATATGCTGCAAAAACAAGCTTATGCCATGCAACACCACAACTTGATAGGTTGGGCACTAGCAGGTTGTCCAAAATTTTCAAGGACGACCTGCGCCAACATTGAGTAAAAGAAAACACGTCCCACCAGTTGGCAGAAATATTTATTTTATATAATTTTTTAAAATAGAAAAAAACTTGCTCTTCTACAACAATTCTCACTAATACCAGTTTTCATTTCTGGAGGCCTTACAGTGGAGGTGTGCGAATACTGGATTTTAATGTTCAAATATTTTCATATTGAATAGTAAAATTTTCGAATAACATTCAAATAATTTCGGAGTCAAATAAATTTAATTTCAGTTATATGTATAAATTTTTTTTTAAATTTATTTTACTGGCTACACGACAAACCATTTCCACACAAATAATACTTGCATCTTCAAGTGCAGTACATCATTTATACAAGATAATTTTCAACCTATTGAACATAAAAAGTATGCTCCAAAATGTAACTATTAATAAATAATGCACCTTGTGTGTGTCTACATACATACATATATTTTTTTTGAATAAACTATGAAAATATGAACCATACATTGTGACAATATATGATAACATGCATGCTTTATCACCACGGGGAAGAAGAGATACATTTTGGTCGTCAGAAAATAGCTCAAAGTTCTTTGCAATCAAAATAATGGCTTTATGTATTTATTTATTTCTTTACATTCGTAGGCCTACACTGACTACATGCCATTAACTTGTCTACAGACACTCTGGATATAGATATTGTCAAATTAATTTGAAACGATTAACAAACACATTCCATACACAAATAGTCATACCAGGTTAATATTTTGAATACAATATATACACAGGCAAAAAAATTAACTCAATACATTTGAACAAAAAAAAATCTGTATATTATAATGCATACTGAATATTGCATTAAAATTTTATTAACATAGTAAACAATTTTGTGCAAAACCAACATTAAACTAACAGGAAAGGCAACTATTTTCTTGGTGTTGCAGTTTTTTGGTGCTTGCGGTTGCAGTGCTAATTGCTAACGCATTGCAAATTGTTTGTAGGCATTTGCAATTCCTTGCTACTGCTGTCCTGAGTCTGCAACAGAATTTGTTTACCGTAAGTTGTATTATGGTAAATGAAACGCTTTGTAAATACAAACATTTCGTCATGAACATTTGCAACCAGTTTGCGACCTATTAAACTAGTTGGGCACTCCTACTACTAGCGCTGATGGTTTGCACAGCTCACGTCCCACAACAGCTATGACATGATGCCATGTTAGTATTTGTGTCCACTGTCCCCCATGTAATTTTGTGCCCTCAACAATTTACCAAAATTTTATATTTTTGAAAGTTTTTTCCAGAAATTAAACGCTATGATTTTCCTGTAATTACCAAAAAAAACCCCAGTGTTTGTCACACATGGCTGTGTAGAATGTGGATAAACGCTATACAAAGACGTTTTTGTTTCTCGCTCGTAGTGTACAATCGTGGTTCCATAGTTTTAATGCCCATTTCTTCGGCTGTAAATAATAAAAAAGAAGAAATATATCCTACTTTTGTAAATGCTAAAGTGGAAATAAATGTGTGTTTGATGGTTTTTCTTAATAATTTTAGTTTTTATCACATTTCTAAACGAGATATTAAATAACAAACCAGTGTAAACAACTTCTTTTGGATTTTTGATTTGCTGCCGAATTAAAAGGCAAAAATTCATAAAAACTATGAGTTATGATCAGAAATGGTCCAGCTCTAACAACAAAGGAATAAAAGTTGACATGAACAACTTCAAATGAGTAAGCATTGTAACGGAGTTACGCTACTTCGTGTCAATCATGGGTACTTATGTTTTCGAAGACATTGCCCATTGACGGCAGCAGAGGATGCATTAGAATCTGCGACGCGGGTGCTTGGTAGTTTCGACGAGGGTCTGAATTATAATGAGCGCGTGGTGTTTCCTTCCACGTAGCGGCGGCTGGGGCCTTCTGAAATCCCCACCGCCTTTAAATTTGATTGGACGAAGATCGGCTTCTGTTTCTAGGATGTTCTCCACAGCTTTGGGATGGATGGTGGTTGTGAAAACTTTGCTATAAATACCCTGGCAAACTAAGGGGCGGCAGACACTCGGGAAGGCCACACCTAGGGATTTTGGTCTCGCTCAAGACATGTAAATTTGGGAATATGGTAAATAGTAAATTGGGGGAAATTGTGCCAGTTAAGTAATTGTACATATTTCGGTAACTACATATTTTTTGTAATGACACATTTTTATTGTAACCCCTAAATTTTATAATAATGCTTTTAAAGTAATTTGGGGAATTTAATCTTTAAATGTTTTTATGTAATTTTTGCATAAATTTTGTAAAGTTAATCATTTTGAAAACTATTTGTATTTTTCTTGGGGCGGAGGAAAAAAAAAATTCCAAAAATTAAAAGTAAAAAAGTAAATTAATTTTCTTACTTTCTACAGTCACCCTATTAAACAGACTACCATAAAGCTGCTACCGATTCACTTTTTGCCATCACTTTTATTCGCCTCCGATGTATGTTTATCATGGATGACATGGTTGTGGAGTTGGGGGCGAGTTTTATAAATGTAACAGAGTGGTCTGGTGGTCACTAAGAACCCTCTGTTGCAGCATATAATAGTAAAAAAAAAATAACCACTTCATTGGAATGTAAATTATTCACAATTTTGGCATAAGATATTCGAAGTTCGAATGTGAATAATTCTGAATTTACTATTTGCAAGTATTCAAAGTTTTGAATATTCGCACACCCCTACCTTACAGGTGGCATAATGGTAAGGATGCAAGCATTCCAATTTTTGAGTTCTCGCTCCATCTTGAGCCATGAGACAAAAGTGAAATTTCTGGGAAAGGAAGGGAAGGGAAGGATTAAAAACTCTGAGGTTGGCAAATCCTATGGGATGGCATATTTTGTCATAGTACTCTCCATTTCCTCTCCTACATTTATGCTTCAATGTTACTTTGTTTTCCATCTGTCGTACTACAGGCAATGAAAAGACTGTCCCTCACGGATGGCAGTCAGAACCAACAAAAAGCAGCAGGCAGCAACATTTTGTAAACTAGACAACCATCTCAGTTTCATATAGCATAAATAGTGGATGTGTGCAAATGCCGTATGCAAGTACATATAGAAGGACAAGAAGTTACAGACATAACTAATTACCCTACTTTCCTCTACATGGCTAGGTGGTCGATGGGTCTTGACATCTCGTTGATAGCAATATCATTAGAGATGGAACCAGACACAAAAACAATACTGGTGAGGCAATTACAAAAAGACACAAAGCCTTGCCTGGGACCTGAACCCAGAACGCCTCGTACCGTAACTTGTCATACCACCAACTGCATTGCGGAGGTAGGATTCAGAGCATCAATTTCGGTTGTAATCTGTTTATAAAGTTCTGACAGACTGGGTTTACCAATGTCGAATATTTAAAGGGACATCATTTTGAAAACAACTCTGTCAGTCATTTAAATCATGCAAGTTTACATGGTCTACCTAGCACTACGTGAGCGCACAATTTGGTGTAAATAGGTTGACTGGTCTCCAAGATATGGCATACATGGTTTTTTTTTCACATTTGGTGCTACCATACAAAAAAAAAGCCTAAAACAAGCTGTGTTAAGGCATAGTTGATGGTTCTAAGAGATGCTGTCAAAATTCAAAGTTTGGATGGATTTTGTCAAATTATTTAATAGATGATAAACTTATCTAAATTATTTATATTGCTGCTATATTGTAAATAACACTTAAAACGTGTAAGTTTACGTGGCCTATCCACTAATTGTGCACAAAGTTCGGTGAGAAATGGTTGATTAGTCCAGGACATGACATAAAAGCTCAATTTACTCATGTAGGGCTACACTCATTAACGGAAAACCAAACCAGAAATATTGGTAGATTCTACGTTTGACATAGATAATTCTACGTATTAAAGGAATTTGAAATGGTTTCAAACATTATGCCATACAAACTTAAAAATATTTACATGGATGTTGTTATGAAAATTTGTGACCGCCTCCTTAAGTCATTTTAACTTGGATGGACTACAAAAGCTTTACTTGTCGCCTGAATTTGGTGGGTATCAGTTAATTGTTTCCCGAGATATGAGTTTATGTATTAGCTCATTTGATACCTGCATGGATACTGCCAGCATACAGCGTTAAGTTGAAATTGGTTACATTGTTTCATAGATATAACACAATGTACTAAAATGTTTATATGGCCTCTATTTTGAAAATCAATGTCTAACCTGCTTAAAAAATAACCTATCTGTTTACATGACCTACCAGAGTTCTACTTGCTTGCCAACTCAGGTAGGAATTGGTAGACTGTTTCCTGAGATATAACCAAACTTAATTTATCCATTTGGAACTATCTTAAGAAATGGTGAACAAAAGAAGCTGTGTGTACAAGCATTTTGTTGTGAACGATATTGCCAGCATACAAAGTGAACTTGAAATTGGTTACTTGCTTTTGTAGACATGCAATACTAAAAGAACATATTTATTTTGGCGCCACTTAAAACATGTCAGTTTACATGGCCTCAACTGTTATTTAGCATAGTCTGCGCAGGTAAAGTACCAGCTCTCGATCACATACCTGACAACCCAATCAAGGAACATCTCGGGGGAGAAAGCTCACTCACCAATCGTGACAAGTCCCAGGAGGCGCCGGTGGGTCTGGTAGTCTCCCCAGTCGTTGTTGTCCACCGGGTAGTCGCGGATGTAGCGAGCCGATATGTCGCGGACCAGCCCCACGCAATCCGTCACTTTCGTCTGGTTCACACGAGCCACTCTGTCCAGTATGCGACCAAGGTTCCTCTGCTTGCTTTGTTCGCCTGCGCGTGAGTTTCACGCCCACAACATGCAAGTATCACATCATCCTTACCACAACCGGTGCTACTGTATAAGCCACACTATTCACACTCGATACGACAATGAAATGATTGGGTTTGCAAGTGAGGACATAGAAACGGCTGCTCACATCAAGCTTCTGAAGTGAGAACAGGAACAGAGTTGAGCAGCATCACACAGGCCCAGGTACAAGCAAGTTTATGTAGGTGGGACGAGTGAAGCTCTGATGAATTCTCTTTCTACAATCTGTTTCAGATACGAAGGCAAGTGAGGGAAGAGATTTGGGCGGCTCTTAACATTGAGGTCTTGAAAGCCGATGAGGGTGAAGCAAGGTATGGAGCAGTGCCAGAATGCAAGAGTGGAGATAGCACGGCATGTCTCTTACTCATACGCCACGTACCTGTTACACATACTCGTACTCGTAATGTATTGTATCTGTAACTTCAACAGTGCAAATATGAGTAGCTATGTTTGTGATGACAATCATAAATACTTGACAGAAAAGGAAAGAATTAGCATATAGAATATTTAGGAGAAAATTAATTCAAACTTAGCGAAGCGTGTATTTGTAGATAAGGATGTATTACCAAAGTTCAATATAAAAACCAGTTGTTAGGAAACATCAAACTTTTGAAATACCCAGAAAGAGGGATGACTAACCAGCGATAAATCATTTTAAGTAAATTAATATCTTTCGAATAATGTTCATATGTTTTTAAAATATGAACCATTTTTATTTCATAGCATAAATTACAAACACGAGTGTTAAAAGCATTAGGACCTAAACATAGTAAACTACGAGAACTGATGTAATCTATAATTATTTTCGGTTGGAACTTTTTCCAGCACACTTGTTTATTCAGCTAATGAAAAATCAATACCTACACATTGTAGAGCACATAAAATATTAATCAAATTAACAATAATGTGTACTCCTGATGTACCTATACTTGTATCTAGTACAAAAATAACAGGTATTTTTAACAAGTATGACATTGTAACAGTTACAAATACTCATTGTTACAGCCAAAAGTACTCATTGACCATCTCTAATTAAGGTAAACACAATCAAACTAAATATTACAGAGGGCTAGAAATTTATGTTCTCTCAGTGCTATTCTTTACCTATTAGTAAATATTATAATTTGGATGAAAAAAAATTAACATCAAAATAGTTTATGCACCAGAGGACAAAAAAAATCTTGGCATTGTGCGGTTTGATGACAGCGTGGTTCGCAATCACAGGGTTCGATATTCAGATCAATTGTTCATCATGAGAGACTTGGTTTCCCTGTTTATAATCCTTGGCCTTAAGCTCTTTGAACTATCCCTCCTCCTCACGTCTGCATGTTTATTGCAGTAGTCTGGCACGAGTATACAGGATGATTCTAAAATCATGGGACAAACATTGAGAGGTGGTACAGCTCACAAGCAAACAATTATTGTATAGGAATATATTGGAGAGAGTGACGCGTTGAGGCACAAAAACAAAAATAACACATGAAATGCAAAACATTGTTTATTTACAACGTCGCCGCTAAATGCCTTTTTACAGCAATGTTTATAATAATTGCTCACAATTTCTACCACCGACAGTAATGCAAGCTTGGTAGCGTCGGTGGAGTGATTGGCGAACAGATTCAAATACGCCTTGTATTTCACGCACTCCACCATGGTCAGCCAATCACATCATATGTAGAGGTCGCCAAGCATGCGTGACTGTTGGTGGATGCATTTCCAGCAACTGCTTTAACATTTGCTGCACGGAATCACTCGTTAAGTATGCTGCTAATGAACATTTTATGTTTCCATTAATGTGTTATGTTTTTGTGTTTGTGCCTCAACGCGTCACTTCCACCCCCATATATTCCTACACAATAATTGTTTGTTTTAGTGAGCTCTACCACCCCTCAATGTTTGTCCCATGATTTTAGAATCATCCTGTATACAGGCCTTACCCAGCTTATTTTGAAAGTTCACTCTCTCCTGTGTTCCAAACTCTGAAGCTACACATTACAAGGTTGGTCATGGTGTGAAAATTTGATTATGATGTTACGTAGTAGGCGCACTTGTGTGCCGTAGGGCATAGTAGGCCATGTTAAGTTGAGTTTATGTGACGATTTTCATTCTACATTCATTTTTGGCAGCCCGTTTTAAAATAACGTTTGGATTAACTTGGACGCAGTCGAACAGCTTAAATTTTAATAACTGGTAATTTGTTTGCAAGTTGTAGATTGTCTGTATGAGCTTGTTACGTGTCGTTTTTAATCAAGTTGGTTCCGCGGACGAGTTTCTGTAAAGTAATTGAGCCACGCCCTTTAGGCACTTTCGCACGCAGGATTTTAAAGGTTGTGTGCACCACGTCGTGCCATGATCTCCCTTGCTTTAATAATTCTATTTTAATCTCTTTTATAGTTTGTATTTTAGCACTCATTGTATTATTGTTTACGGCTTTGATGGGCCCCTCAGGTGCCAGTGCACTGCAGTGTTCATTTTAATTAGTGTGTGTCTCGTTTATTGTATTTGGGCCTTGTTGGCGCCACAATTATTAACCATACATATTTTGAATAAATTTTGGAGCCATTTTCTTGTACACACAAATAAGCCATGATGGAATTAATGTTTGGAAAGAGTTTTAAAGATTTGTTTTTTTTTTGTAGTAATAAATCTTACGTGGAAGCCATTTTGATTGTATTTCTTGTATTTTACGTGGCATGTGTGTCCAGCATTATTTTTAATAGAAAGCAACAATAACAACAATTTTCAAAACCCAATACAAATTAAATATCACTGTAAGCCACTATACACTGTATGTCAAGCTTAATAATTACGAATTTGAGGAAAATGCCAGATAGCACACTTTCATTCAAAACAATAAGGAATTTTGTGACAAAGTGGCATCTGCTTATTACAACCAGGCATGGTCCGAGCTACTGCTTTTGCATATAGGTAGTACCACAGCCCACCAGCATCATAAACAAACTACTCTCCAATGACATTTGCAAAGCCATTCCCCTGCTTTTGATGACCCGATACAATTTGGACTTGAACCATGTGCTGTGGAATGATATAATTACGTCAGAAATGCCAGCACATCCCGATGGCTTTGTTTTATTAATGCAATACAGAAACCAGATGCCTTAAGCACNGGGGGGGACTCGACCACACAGACAAAACAATAAACCATGTTGAAAACCCAATGATTGCAAGCAGAATATAAATTATTAGCAAGCAGAATTGCTACACACTGATATATGTAACTTCAAAAATATACACAAATCAGGGAAAATACAAAACTGGTGTATTTGTGTATTTATTTTACAACTGTACAACAATTTGTTATTTGTGCATGTGTGTCTTGGGGGCATGATTCCTTACAGATAGCAGCACAGTGCACTTCTTAAAAGATAGCAGCACAGTCAATTGATGTATCTTGTCTTGTAAAAATTCATTTATTTGGCACATACTGGCTCAAAACAATTCAGGTTCGAAATATATATAGCACTTAATGCCAGCCCAGCCATCCTAATTTCAGTTTTCCGTGGCTTTCCAAAATTACATTATATCCATATCTTGTTTTGAATGTTTAAAACTTTTGAGTGTTTTTTTGTAGTCTAGTTACTTTGTAGTGTGAATTTTGGACTTAGACTGTAATTGACTTTTGGATGTTAAAATATTTTCTTCCTACACAAAATTACTTCTAAGCACCTTTTTTTTTGCCTTAAAAGGAGCACATTCAATGCAATTCACTGGCCAAGTTTGAATAAAAGTAATATTTCTGCAAATTTGGCATTGTATTGACTTTTATTAAGATGTGGTTTATTTGACGAAATAAAAGATCTTTTATGAAAAAATTATGATTTTTTTATGACAAAATGTGCAACATAAAAGTGATTCCCTACACATAGGTGAAGCCAAAAGGATGCATGGATGCAGGTTCATAATCCTACAGGCACTGAGAATGCTTTTATTATAGATAGCAGAAGGCAAAACTTTGATCAGAGGAAATGTGTTGGTAGAGAGTAAGAAATAACACTAACGAAATTACTGTAAAACTAAATCTTGGGCAAGTCTAGTAATTTATATTTGAAAAATTCAGGATAAAACTAATGAATGTAGATTTCATATTTATTTATTTAGTGCTAGGTCTACGGCCGGGTACAACCAGATTGACTGCTCCAAAAAAAAAAGTTTAAATCAGTGACATATAATAATAATACACATATACAACACATTAAAACAACTGATAATTTACAACATATTAAACTATGTTAGATAGATAGCTATTCTATATCTAAAAAACAAAACTGACATTATTTTTTAAGTCTTGGTCCCCAATGTCAGAACTTTGGCTACACTAAAGCAAACTTCAAAGTATCTTTTTTAAATGTAAGCAGTTGTCAGTGAGTATACTGTATTGAGCTGGACAAGGACCCCTTATACACGAATGTCAGAGTGGTGTCCAAGGACCTCGCATGGCTTGTTATCGATCTGAAACACAAGAGCAACCTCACGTAACGTGGCCGTTGCTACTCACCAGTCAGCTTGAGAAGCACCAGCGACGCGGCGTGGTCGTGAGCCGTCTGCTCGTAGTCGGGATGCGACATGTTGCTATCCGGTACTGGGGTCGACAGGATCACGCTCACCGATGATCTCATCACTGGACAAACCAACACTCGTCACTTATCCATGCCTAATGATGTATCATGGGAAAGGCAATTAATCCTCACCATTCAGGAGTTTTTTTTTAGCTACAACCTGGCCGCAGACAGATATCCGGTGTTCAGCTTTACTGATCAATGGCACACGGGGCATTGGTTAGTGCATTTTTTGGTTAGGATTGTTGGAATGATCTTACTCTTATCCCCCGTCCATTCACATTTCCTTCCAACTTTTCTTAAGCCCTTCTTCACTTCTACTTTCAGGCTATCTCTCTGCATAATGCAAACAAAACTTAAACCAGTCTAGAAAATTACCCCAAAAGGGCAATGGGACACATTCGTGCAAACTCAGTTCAATAATATTTTGGATAAGAACTAATCTGCTCAAACAAGGTTTGCATCAAACAAAAAGTCATGAATCTTCCAACGTTATGCATTTGAAATGAGTGTTGAGAAATGCTGCAGATGCAGGTGTGATAACCTGTCTGTTCGCAACAGACGAGACAGTGACCTGCACACGAAGCACAATGACGCTGAGAAGTGGTTTTCTTGTTCAGAACTACGACATATTGCAGAGTATGTCCAAATAAAACAAAGTGTTGTAATATTTGTAAGAAAACAATCATGAAGAGAAAAATTGCTTCTCTCATGTAACGTGTTGTGTCATGATGATGAAAGTGTTAATTAGATAGCAATATTGTAATTATGGGTATAGAATGTTGTGTGAAATTATTTGGATAAAGGATAAGAACGGTTGTGTGTGATGCAAAGTAGACTTGTGAAACGCTCTGTAATTACTCCTTGCACTGCTAAACAGCAGCTTCTGTAATGACGCCGACAAAGCGAAAACCCCTGATAATAAAATTATGCGTAAAAAAATATCTTTTACCAAAAAAATTTATTAAACTGAGAATTTGTAATTTTATTTAAGGTAAGTGTCACTTTGGTATTTAGATAACTTAACATAAAATTCTGACAACTACAAATTAGTTACCCTTGTAAAAAAGTAACATTACAAAAATCAAACATGAACAAAGACATAGACAAAACTATTTTTATACACTTTGAATGAAAAAAAAAATTGAAAAATAAGCATAACTAAGGTACTTCAAAACTACACAAAATATTAACACAGAAATACTCTTTTAAGAATAATTGTGTTTTATAGCAATGGGTAAAAGTTGAAAAAATTTGGGAAGAAATCATAGAAATTATTGCAACTGAAAATCAGAATAGTTAATGGAAATTAATGCTGTCATAAGAGAAAGTAGTAAAAACCACATTGAACTGAATTTCCTAAAATCACCTCACTTAAAAGAATCTGAAAAATTAAGCAAATTAAGTGAAAAATGATTTTTTTCTGCTGGACTAGCATGATTAAAGAAACTTTCAGTTACTTCATAATTATTATGCACAGCTAGAAGCATGAAATTTTAAATCTACTGGCTCTGGTTAATTCTCGTGAAATTTAATCTATTAAAATTTTGGAAATAATTAACAAATTTCAAAACTTAATTTTGTTGAAAATTTTTTTAAAAAAATAATAAAATTTTGCAGCACATGTAAGACAGTTTATCATCGTTGCTGAAGACACACTACCCATATACGAGACACCATACTCATCTGCTGGCATTGACGTGGAGAAGGCAGCACACACAGAATTTTAGCACTCAAAATTACTAGAACTGGCATTTAGGATGTCTTCTTAGTTTACCCGCGCACATTGAAGACTGAGGCGCCCCTCAAACACCTCCCTAGCAGCAGGGCGGGCAGTCATCTCAGAATGATAACTAATATCTTCAGGAGCAAAAGTTACGATGGATTGCTCTACATGGCCCCTAATTTGAGAATCCCGGGCTGGGGTTCATAAAAAAGCTATTAATCCTGGATAAAAATCACTTCCTGAGACGTTACAAAGTTAAAAACTGTCTTAACTGTCATTTCTCATTGTACTAAGCAGATAAATTGATAAACATAGTGCACAAAGAGAAAATAAAATTCCAACTCTTCAAAGCCAAAATGTTCAGCCAAAAGGTAGAAATAAAAGTAATAAAACTTTCAATTAGTAGGAAACTTTAAATAAAATAAATAAATAAATTCAGCTTTTGAGGTGATATCCTGAATTTACAAATCTAGCTAATATATTGACGGTAGGGGCTCTAAAATAACTTTTATAATATAAATATTTTGTCGCGTGGCGGTTTAGGGATTATAGCACGACATTGGCTCACATCCATCACCCCCTCATACCACCCCTCGCCTAGCGCACTTCGCTGGCGCCTACGAGACGGCACGTGGGACCACAGGCAGGTGGAAAATTCCGGTACACGTGGCGTAGGCCTTCCCCCTTCACCCCGGACACCTCTCGCCCACCGCGAGATCTGTGGAGTGCAGGGCTTTTTCGAGTTATCAGCAAATTATCATGTGTAGTTCGCCTGAACGCAGAAAATACGCACCACGGAAGAAATACTGACGAGCTGTATTGGTGCCGAGGTATTACCCCCGCCCCTCCCCTCCTTCCCACCCCTACAAGGCGCCACGTGCCGACAATTAAGCGAGAACACGTGTGGTGGAAGGCTTTGTTCGGAGCTCTTCCACCTCACCCCCTCACACCTCCTTCCCTCCCCTAAAATGCGCCACGTGCCGCCGATTCAGGGCAGCGGCTGGCGTGTATAAAAACCCCTTTCCAAGAGTGGAGGGGGGTCAGTCGATTACTACCACCAGTCAGTCAGTAATAACGAGTCAGTCAGTCAGTCGTATCGGGGCAGTTGTTAGTTCATCTTCACCGCCGAGAGACGTCAGTTCGAGCAGAGAGAAGTCAGCCACGCCATTTTGGCCGGGGGGGAATCGGACCCCCGGCCACACGTCGTTAGAACAGCACCACAGTGAGCTGACAGCAACTGCGGCCTTGCCAAGGCCAACCACACCGCCGGAGCTTGCCCACCATAGCTGACAGCACTCACCACTGAGTTAAGTATGACAATCACCGTCACAGAAGCCCCACTCAACCAAGAATTCTCCCAGTAAATCTGAGTAACCGAACTAGCACAGTACCGCACCTCTCAAGTGTTGATGTTGTGTATTTGTGAATATATACGAGACAATATATTCGTACTTCAAAATACAACAGTAATAGTCTACCTCATTACAATACCCACAACCTCCACGCACTTTATAGTCGGTGCCTGGGGGACATTAACTCTGACCATATAAGCCGCCATGTCTTCTACAGTGGCGGTACGTGAGTCGTCGTTAATTTATACAGTAAAAACATAAACAATCTTTAAAATGATTGTATCTCTATATTCGTAAGAACCAAAATAAAGGGCCTGCGGCTTCCTTCTTGGCAGTTAATACTGAGCCAAGGAACACAGAGTGGATTTTAGACTCTGGATCAACATGCCACATGACAAACAATGACAGGTTGTTAATAAATGCAAGGTCTACAGACATGGATATATGACTAGCTAAGAAATCTAGTGGCATGTCTGCACTGAAAGTAGGTAAAGTCATAAACTTATGTGAATTGAAGGAAATCATCTATGTTCCAGAGCTGAATAAAAACATTCTTTCTGTTGTTTCTATAACCTGCAGTGGTCGTGAAGTAAATTTCTCTGCAAATGGTGTAACAGTTATTTAAGATGATCATGTGGTTCTACGTGGCAGCAAAACCACAAACGGATTGCACAACCTCTCAGTGGAAGCAGAGTGGCCAAGACTAACAGAAACGACAGATACAGATGGTGGAAGGTATTGACTTTGCAAGTATGGAAATCGCAAGTCTACAGTGTGAAACAGGCAGCCAGGCAATGTAAACAAGTCTTCCATTCAGTGAGGAATGTACGAACGCCACGACACCACTTGAGATAGTTCATTCTGATCTTGTTGGTCCGGTGACTCAAAGTTCGTGGAACAAAAAAAAAAAATTCTTTCACTCATTGACGAGTTTACTCATTTTGCATAGATTTAACTGTTAGAATCCAAAACTGAAGTTTCTGAAATTGTTATTCAACCCAACAAGATCGAAATAAAGTGGAACACGAAAATTCACAAATTGACAACGGGACAGAATATGTTGATGAAAAACTTAAAATATGGACACGTAACGAAGGAAGAGTACTCTAAACTTCATCACCCTTTACTCCTCAGCATGAAGACACTGCTCCGCATTTCAAAGGACTCGTGTAATGTGGCATACAAATGCTATAATAATTTCTGCCTTTATTCGTATCAAGAACTGGGACTCTGATTGTGCGGGAGCGTAAATGAACTTGTTTGTTTGAACACCCAAAATCAAGCGGCCGGCGATGAAAGACTCAGCAGTAAAGTTTGGCTGTTCCTCCACGTGTGCGAACCCTTGCTAGTTCTTCCAGTGGTTGTGTGCGCCACTCTTCTTTCTACTATGTTCTCCAACGTGCTGCTGTGTGATAGCAGGAAGGTCTAGGGGGCGTGTGTGTTTGTGTGTAAATATGCGTGCGGAATTTTGAGGTGCACTTCTCCACAGTTCATCATCACACTGTGTGGCATGAGCCAAGATATGCAGAGTCTTTGTGATTATTTTATGCGAGTTTAATATTGATACCTGGTAATGACCCGCATGTTGCTTGATCATTTCAGCTGGTTTTACTATATTTTAGCATGAGTGGATTTCAGCCACTCATAGGCAGATTGTTGTACAGTGCTTGGCTTCGTGGTGGCACAACCTTGTAGTTTTTATTTTTGGGGTTTAATTTTCCTTTTACATTATTAATGTTTCGTTTTTCCTGGTTTTGTGCTGCCTCGAAACCACACCCATATGTTTTTTGACCGTCAGAATTTATGAACATATGTAGTTACCATAAATAATTCCTTCCAAAATTTAGATTTCTTACAAATAGTGACTGTGATTCATATGTTAATATTTCTCAGAAGCATTATTAAATTAATATATACTGACGCGTCCCGCGTCCCTAAAGATATTTTTCGTCAGAAGGCACACTCTGGCGAAACTCGCAGCTGCAAGGGGACGCAAGCTCACACCAGCAGCGGCGTCTCTCCCGAGCCAGCTACCGCAATAAATGATGAGAGCTTTTGGCGAGCATGCCAGACGCGATATCCGGAGGCAGCGGAAGAAACACGTGCGCCGACCAAGGGACCACCAAGGGTCCCAGCACGTGCAGAGCGGGACAATAAACGTCGGTGCCAGAAGCGAGGGACGACGCTGGACCCACGTGCGCCGAAGCGCCGAACACGTGTTTTACGACCCAGGGGAAGCGGCGGTCAGCCCCNACCACCAAGGGTCCCAGCACGTGCAGAGCGGGACAATAAACGTCGGTGCCAGAAGCGAGGGACGACGCTGGACCCACGTGCGCCGAAGCGCCGAACACGTGTTTTACGACCCAGGGGACACGGCGGTCAGCCCCGACACGTGCAGAGATGATGCGAGTTTAATATGGCAAACAAGCATACAAAAACAGGAGGAAGACGAAGGAACGAGGCAGTCAGCCGTCGTCAAGCGAGGAGTGCGGAGCGGAGCAGGAGGGAAGAGTCAGAGAAAACTGCAGTCGGCCGTCGTCAAGCAAGGAGTGCGGAGCAGAGCAGGAGGGACGAGTTCGAGAGAAGGCGTTGAGACGCCAACACCAGTCGGTGAGGAACTGACGCAGCCCCAGGCGTCGCAGCCCGTCCACCTAGTGACGGAGCTCTCCCGAGGTCGCCAGCTGCAAAAGATGGACCATCGCCTCGAGACAAGCTAAGTAGAGACATACAGGAAGTGTGACGAACCTTGCTCCCCACGACGCAAATCGCTGCGTCAAGCCTTATGTAGCCTACGTAGCTAGGGGGAGGGGAGAGTTGTCTCGTGTGTTCATGTAGAAGCCTTACGTAGCCTACGTAGCTAGGGTGAGGGGAGAGTTGTCTCGTGTGTTCATGTAGAAGTTAACCTGTTAAGCAAAAATAAAACTGACATATGTTAACTAGCAAAGAAGGTGAATTTATTTGGTAAATTGGACCTAGGGATAGTAGCGTCAACATATTCCTACGCCCTGACACTGAGGGATAGCATCAATTGTTGGCGCCTTACACAGAGAGCAGAATCAATACCTACTTATATGCCTTAGCACTGGGCAGGTATCAATACTTATAAATCTATCTACCCACATATATATATATATGTGTGTGTGTGTTTCAAGAAAAACATTACGTGAAAATTTAATTAGTTCAGATTAATGGAATAAATTCTTGGTGAGGAAGTCTATTAACAGATTGAGTTACGCCACTTCCTTAGGCTCATCAACTTCTACCGACTTTGCTTGCCAGACTTTGCCAAAACGTAAGCTGTACTCTTTGAATTCAGAAAAGGGTCTATCAAGAAATATCAGCAGGAAATAAAGCGGACAGCGCTAATTACTCAGAATTCGGGCTTTTCTCAAAATAAAAGAAAAAATCACGGAAAGTGGTACATTTCTACTCTACTAATTACATAGAACACAAATTTACTAGGGGCATTAACGTATCACCAAAACAAATTACAAATACGATAGTGGGGAGGACTACAAAGATCAGGGAAATTGTGGGGTAAAATCACTAAAAATACACCCACAAAAAATGCAAAAACACCTCAATTTAACATTTGTCCATTCAATTTTGTAAAATGAGCCCCCTAACCCCCCACAATGAGTGAATCACTATTTTACATTTTTAATCCAACCTAGGATTGTAGGGACTTAATTTAACCTAGGATTGTAGGGTTTTAATCTAACCTAGGATTTTAGTCTAATATAGGATTTTAGGGTTTTAAAGTAACAGTAAAACACAGCCGAAGTACACTGAAGAGCCAAAAAAACTTATACACCTGCCTAATATCGTGTAGGGCCTACGCGAGCACGTAGAAAAGCCGCAAAACGACGTGGCATGGACTCAACTTATGTCTGAAGGTATGCAGAAGGCAATTCACACCATGAATCCTGCAGGGCAGTCCACAAATCCATAGGAGTGCGAGGCGGTGGAGATCTCTTCTGAACAGCACGTTGCAAGGCATCCCAGATATGTTCAATAACGTTCATGTCTGGTGATTTAGGTGGCCAATGGAAGTGTCTAAAGTCAGAAAAATGTTCCTGGAGCCACTCTGTAGCCACTCTCGACGTGTGAGGTATCACATTGTCCTACTAGAATTGTCCACGTCCGTCGGAATGCACAATGGACATGAAAGGGGGGAAATGATCGGACAGGCTGCTTACGTATCTGTCACCTGTCAGAGTCGTATCAGGGGTCCCATTTCACGCAAACTGCACACGCCCCATACCATGACAGAGCCTCCACCAGCTTGAACAGTCCCCTATTGACATATAGGGTCCATGGATTCATGAGGATGTCTCCATACCCGTACACATCCATCCGCCCAATACAATTGGAAACGAGACTTGTCAGACCAGGCAATGTGTTTCCAGTCATCAACAGTCCAATGGCGGTGTTGGCGGGTCCAGGCGAGGCGTAAAGCTTTGTGTCGTGCAGTCAACAACGGTACACAAGTGGGTCTTCGGCTCCGAAAGCCCATATCAATGATGGTCCGTTGAATAGTTCACACGCTGACACTTGTTGATGCCCCAGCATTGAAATCTGTACCAATTTGAGAAACTGTTGCACGTCTGTCACATTTAATGATTGTCATCAGTCGTCGTTTGTCCCGTTCGTTCACCATCTTTTTCCGGCCGCAGCGATGTCGAAGATTTGATGATTTACCGGATTCCCAATATTCACGGTACACTCGTAAAATCCAAATTTTATCGCTACCTCGGAGATGGTATGTTCTATCTCTCGTGCGCCGACTATAACACCACGTTCAAACTCACTTAAATCTTGATAACCTGCCATTGTAGCAGCAGTAACCGATCTAGCAACTTTGCCAGATGCTTGTTGTCTTATATAGACTCTGCCGACCGCATCGCGTTACTCTAATTGGTTCCATACCTCTGTTATTTGCATACACACGCCTATACCAGTTTTTTTGTGTCTCCAGTGTATATGAGTAACTCACCTAGGTAGGCGGGGCGGCGGGTAAAATTCCACTGTCCTTGATTAATTCAATTACCGTCGTGCACCTTACCTCACTTGACAAAACACCATAATAGCGTACTAAGCTATCGTCTTCACGTCCGCAGCCGATAGGTGGCGTTAGCACACTTACATGGCTATTCAACATGGCATCCGACGTAAACAAAGCGGCCGAACTGCTCTTACTTTTATCTATTTTATGTAGTACGTTCTATTTATTTTACCATTACGCCCTCCTCAATGTTAAAAAGGTAAGCTGTGCAGAACCCATTTATGTTACTTTTGTGGGTCTACGAAGTTTCCTTCAGAAAAGCCCCTATTCTGAATAATTACCGAGAATTTGTCACATCACACTTTCTTCTGATCTCACTTGGCAGCAAATTGCAGCTACACAAGCCACAGACGAGCTTTCGCACCTCCTACAGTCACCATCATGTCCAGTGTGTCCAGCTGGCAAATGGGGTCGAACTGTTTAGTGATACGGCTGGTACAAAGTGAGACCTTACATACCGCCCCAATTCCGCAGGACAATATTCAAATTGCTTCTTAACCTAGCTTATTCAGGTATCAAAGGCCCGGTCGACCTCATTCGAAAGCGGTTTGTATGGCCATCACTGAAGCAAGATGTTGGGTTAAGGGCCAAATCATGCATTCCGTGCCAACTTGCAAGGTCTGAAGGCACACCACCAGCGCAGTTGGCAACTACGACACAGTTGACAGCCGCTTCTCTCATGTCAACGTTGATATCTCTGGTCATTTCTCTCAGTCAAAAGGTCATAATGATGAGTCAGTTCTCTCATTGGCCAGAAGCTGCACCAGTGAGTGACGTGAGTCCAGAATCCATCTCTGAAACCATACTTTCAGTATGGATAGCCCATTTTGGTGTCTCCAATTTCATCACAACTGACCGAGGCCGCCAGAGTTTGATTGCGACATATTTTCCCATATCCGTAAAATCCTGGGTGTTCAACACATCAAGACCACTGCATATCATCCTGCGGCCAATTGGAAAGTGGAACGATGGCGTCGTCAGTTGAAGTCCGCTTTCATGGCCCACCTCACTGAAGACTGGATACCCAAACTGCCAATAATCCTTACGGGCCTCAGGTCTTTGGTCTTACGTCACTTCGCAGAAAAAATACTACACCTGCAGAGATGACATATGGCTAGTTGATCCGCCTCCCTGCTGACTTTATTGACAGCAACAGGATATCCC
Source organism: Clitarchus hookeri (assembly GCA_002778355.1). Lineage (NCBI taxonomy): Eukaryota > Metazoa > Arthropoda > Insecta > Phasmatodea > Phasmatidae > Clitarchus > Clitarchus hookeri. Next base: position 106,836 of record NQII01002514.1, on the reverse strand, counting down.
TACATTTCTGTCAAACCTCAGGGAACACACAAGACAACTGCGGCCAGTTCTACCAGAGCACCACACTTCAAGAAGATTTCTGTGCACCCTGAACTTATGACATTACCCCTAGTGTATGTGCGTCATGATACTAACCGTAAGCCACTACAGCCAGTGTATGATGGCCCATTTTGCATCTTATTGCACACTGAGAAACATTTTGATATTGACAATCATTGAGAACAGACAATCTCAATTGATAGGTTGAAGCCTGCATTTACCCTAAAAGAACTCTATGCCAGTCTCCGTGGTAACACCAACTCCTGCTCTGCCCCCTTCGCCTGCAGTTCCAAACTTAGGAACGGTCATCTTAAACATCATCCAAACCTGTTTAGTTTTATTATTGCATGCATTCACTTTTTAAATAATATAATTATAATATACATGTAGTACTCAAGAAAGGAAAAAATAAAACTTATGCATATTATCTACATATATATTTTATGCATACAGCTTGTATACTTTTAAGATAATTTACTTTAACCACAATACTTCGATAGTGTTTTTGTACTGACTGTATGATTATAATGTGTAATAAACAATTGACAAATCTAATACTATATTGCCTGTAGAGCCCACTGGATGAAAATAAATAAATCAATAAAAATACAATGTAATCTTATGTTAGATTAAAAAGAAAAGAGTCACTACCTAATGTAACAGGGGCAAACTGATATATTCTTTAATGAAATTAATATTATTACAAGCAATAATTCTTTAAACAATATATATAATTATATTACACTAGTCATGAAAGTTTAAGACCACGTTATTCTACGACCGTAGTTAAGGCATTAGACTTAATACTCACCAAAACATAAACAGCTGATATACGACCCGAGTCATTACACATTTTACAGCATGCAGACCGACACCAGACAGGCAACATACACAAGTAGTAAACATCAAAGATCACAAATAACCAGACACGCATTCTTTCCATAGATGAAAACTGGGTAAGACGAGATTTAATATTAGAGAGTTAAGAAATGAAAAGATTTTAGCCACATACTGAGGGGAAGTTAAAATTGGTAGCTTTTAAACTGGTGATATAAAGAGAAATAATAATTATTTGTTTTTAAAAGTTACTGTTTGGCTTTAATAATGATATATACTGATCCCAGCGAAAATTTTAGGTATTAATTTTCATTTGTAATTTTAGCTATATGGCCTTTGGGGTAATAGATGTATGCAAGGGTGTCATGTATCTGGATTTGAAGAAATTACATCATAAATATATATCGTTAGATAACAATACAGTAGGCCATTTTTTTCTTGATTTTTTGAGACTTTCGAAACAGATAATCATAAAATGAATACTTCTCGATAAACGCGAAATAATATATACAGTCTATTCGCGATTTCTTCCCACGTTTTGTATCAAACCTTTGGAATTTCACCCCATGTAAGAAGTGTTTAGTTATTTCCTAAATATGCCATGTATCATAAGCGTTTTGCACCTCTGTTAACTTTAAAGTATCTTATTTTCTGTTAAATGGAAGTTTTATCTGTATTTTATTTATAAATTATATTTCATTTATAATAAATATGAATTAAATCAATAAGAACGCATCTGTGTTGGTAGCGCCTAGTAATCAATAGTTATCTTGCAAAATATAATTACAACCTAGTGAGAACAAATCGGTGCGTTGTTCTTTGGTGTAAATTTCTAGACATTATCATCATATGTCTCGAATAAGTTGACGAGATTATGACAGTCAGTGATTGGCAACTTGACGAATACGAAACAAACAAAGTGCCAATTACAAAATCCTGTATCAGCTGACTTATGAACGAACAAAAGTTAATATTATGTAGGCTATCATGGGTGCACTGCCCACGCACATTAGACAAGCAGAAAATACGCTTTAAGAAAGTTCCTTGATTAATTAATACATTTTATTTTACGTCGTCATCATAAAACATTGGTTGTTAGTGTTACGAACAAATTTCGTGATAAAGTAGGGATGTATAGGGGTTTATAATAAAATTCACAAAAACAATATGTTTCCAAATAAAACGCATATTCAAAACCTTTTACATTTCTCCAGCCATACTTTCCATATGGGCTTGATATTAATTCCAAAAGCATGAAGAAATATTGCATAATATAGTTTATTTATTATTATAATAACTTCATGAAATATATTTCAAATTCGTGTCGTTCCAAGCCAGTAATATAACAACAGTCAAATATATCAATAGGAAGGACGTGCTGCTATCTGTTGAGCAATGTAAAAAGTTCACATCTCTCCCTGTCCTGCCGTGCGCGCCATCTGTCATCCCTTTCCCGAAGCATAACCAGCCAGAAAAAAATAGCAATTGCTAGTGGATTAAATGACAGCATGTTCATAAAAAAAATACAGCCACCACTTGATGCAACAGCTGATGGCAAAAGGATACATAAACGAAGAGTAAACATTGGTACTACTTTCGTCGAACTGTCAGAATATTGCCGATTTACTTGAGACAGAGATTAAACTTGGTTCGCTCGAGACGGAGGAATATGCTGGAAGTAGAACTTGAGCAGGCCTTCAGAAAAGTGTGAAGTAACAGTGAATGGATTATGTAGTAGGAACAGCAAATAACTGATTAAAGTCATAATTAAATAATAGAAAACAAATTGTACCTAAGAGAATAAATCAACAGTTGTGGCTATCAATAAGTATACCACTTCAACTCTAAAAATTGTTAATTCGCATTTTCGATGATTTCAGAGCGCAGCACTATAACCACGAAAATGACCGTTTAGGTTTATTATAATTAGGTTGGGAAGACCAATGCTTTTTATTCGGCAACAAAAATATTTCGCCAATAAGTTAGTGCTTCTGTTGTATGTGTACTTTTTTTTCTGTTTTCTAAGTTAAAAACCAAAATAATTACAATAATAAAAATGTATATATAAGTACATAACCTAGCAACATCTTGATGTAGTCGAGGTTACCCAGGGCTAGTTGAGAGTTGGATTGCCCGCCGCCATAACCCAGTGGAGAGTTAATGATAAGGGTCGATCGGTCGGCAGCCCCGGGGGCCCTGTTTGTCTCCGTCAGTTTGTTGACGATGAGGTCACGTATTTACTGTTGCACTATTTATACCTTATGAGGAGACTATATGCCGTCTCGTATGACTGAAATATATTATGAAGTTGTGGGTGATGCTACAAAGGGTGTAGTACCCTACAATTAATGAACACAAATTGAACTTTGTAAAGCGGTTTATTAATTGTGAATACTTACATGTGAATAATGCATGAAAATGGACCCAGCAGTTATGGCCTGCCGGTGACCTTAACGTGAAATAAACGTGGTATTATGTTGTATGCAGTAGTATTAAGCTCTCTGGTGAGACAGCGGGTGACTCTCCCCTATGTACTTAAAATAAATCAAAGAAATGTTCTAGTTAATCAATTAAATATTGCAGCCTAAATTATGGTACCCAGTGGGCTCGCGGAGTGGGCGACCAACACTGCCGGTATGGTCCGAGTGCTGAAACAAACTGGAAAGTGAACTTGGTTCCCGTCAAGAGTAATGAGAGCCGAAATCAAATGGCGAATGATGAAACATAACATGAATACTATATGATATGATTGCAATGGTGGAAAAATGTATAAATTAAATCAACATATTGGTTACATCCCTGTTTATTAACATGTCTGTTAAGATTGAAGTTGACGGGGTGTGTCACCTAATTAAATTACATGATACAAGGATGGAGGCCTTTATATGCAATCTCCCTTTATCAAAATATAATTGACCTTTTATAAACACAAATTAAATACAATATTAGGTTTCTCGTAAAAAGTGTTTGCATTTAACTACCTGTGACTTGTCTGATTTTCACTGGCTACAGTGTTGCCAGGTGGGTGTCTCCTAAAGGGATGGACGAGTCCATCTGGACAAAGAGGTGTGGAATGCAATACTCCATTGCTGTTAACACAATAAAAAAAACCCTGACTGTAGCTGTGAATGCGGTGACTCTGTTTAATGTATTTGTAAAAAAAGCTGCACACTACTGGTGACACTTTGGGGCACTTATCACTTCAGCTTCAGTTTACAAATCAGTTAGATGCCACTTGGTGATGCATCACGTCGTAGGATGGTGCGCAAGCTGCTACGAAGCAACGGCGAATGGCCAGTGCCCCCAATTGCTGCAGCTTTAGGGTAAACACCTTTTCGGATCGCCTACCTATTTATTAAAAGAGTTACCTCTCGTAATAAATGAGTAGAGCGGTCTCTTGAGTTAGGTAATCCTTGTCGGCAAAAAGGTGCAAGTTCCGTTCTTGTAGGCCCTCACTACGCACTCTTGGCCTGATGTGGTTGGTGCAGTACGGTGTGACTGGTGTAGTAGTTAACGTCGTCGAGGTTAACCAGGGCTGGTTGGATGTTATATTGCCCGGTGCCATAACTTGACATAAACCGCATGTTCACAAGCTCCTTTGTGCCCACTCTGACTGCTGCAGTCATGTCCACATGCCAGACACACCACACTGACGGGCTTGTGGGCACGAGTGAGAGTTTGCATATTAGCCTTAGTGTAATTGCATCAGTGTTTCTAATTTATACAGTGTAATTGCATCAGTGTTATTTATTCAATGTTATTTATTCAGTGTATATAATTAATATCATAGTTGTCATCATGGAAGACAGACGACGCAGCCACAGCCAGGGACATTTGACATTGAACGCTTGGCAGTACTGTGGCTGGTACAATGGAAACGTTTAATATTAATATAATCATTTTATTGTGCATTTGTATAAGGGGAAATTTTTTTTGTCTTATGTTAATTTAATTCGTGTCACTTTCATCTCATAATCATTTTTTAGTGTATATTTTTCTCCATCGTTTCACCGCTTGGTGCCGGCTGCGGTCAGGTAGCGGAAGCCGGCCTAGGCTTCCTCCCAGTTCACTTCAACGCATCAAGTCGTGTAAGTCTCTCGCTTCGCAAAGGCCTCGGTGCCGGCAACTTAAGCTGAACTCATACTCATTGGCATAGACTTCATGAACCGGATCATTGTTTTATGTGTTATAGAGACGAGGGGAGAGCGATGTTATTCTCGTCGGAGAGTTGTTAAGTGCAGTCGCGTTTCATATTGTAAAGCCACGTGGTTGCTCGTAGTTCCGGGCCGTTAAGGCCATGTGTTTTGTACTAAAATTGTGTGTGTTCATTAAGGAGTCACAAGGAATAAATAACTGAACAAGGATAGTAAGTACTTTATTTGTAATTTAATTAGGGCTTGCGAGGCGGCATACAGCCTCACCATCATGTGTGACGAAGTGTTAACCAGAGTCCCCTAGGCCGTCGACCGAAAAGACCTCATTTCATCAGCTCACCGCAGAGCTGTGGCACCGGGCATATATTTCATACATCGTCAGCTCCGGTAACACTGCACATCAAGTTGGCTTTCCCAACTAGGGACAGGAATTTCACCAAGCCAGTGCTTGACCACGTCAAAATTGGCCCGCCAACTTAAAAAGCAAGATTCGAAAGCCCTTGTGTTACTACGTAAAAAGTTGGCGTCTCAAAGGAAGGACATAGAATTGTGAGTACATTGAGTGCGGAACGCGGGATCATAAACTGTTCCCATCCACGTGGTGACCACGTGGTTCTGTCTTCGGGTGTAGCAGTAGTGTTTTTTTGAACAATGTTTTTTTTGTAATTAACTACTTTAAAACTAAGTGTTATATGAGCCCGCTGTAGGGATCGGAGTTAAGTGCGCCACAGGGCTAAGCCCCATACGCCTACAAGGAAGGGAGAATCATGCAAGGAGACATGCATCACAGCAAAGAGGGATTGGGCTGCCATGACCAGCTTTTGGCTATGATAACATGCCTAAGTGTACTTATATCTAAACTATATTTAGAAGAGAAAGGGAAAAACCGGCATTGTCACCGTAAAAACTCTTTCGACAGGAAATAATTAAAAATTGCTTCATGTGTTATCATATTTAACAGAAAATGCTACAGGAGACAGAGGATAGAAATCATGCTCTTTATTATGAAAGGAAAAGTGCTAATAGAGAGGAGGCAGGTCAATTTTTCTTTCCTTTGACGTTGTTTAACCAGAGAAACACTTGTGCAATACTGGAGGGGGGGGAGGAGGAGCTCTATGGGGCAGATCCCCGCCTTATCAGAATCCCCAGTGGATCCTAAAACTTAAACCTAAAATAGAATTAGCTGTCGGAGAGTGCCAGCTGCTGGCACAAACCGACTTTTTTATAATTCTGTGCAAGATGGTTATTTACCTGAAAGAAGAGGTTAATCTTAATATAATTAACCTAAACTAAAATTAAGTCCTCGAGGACTGTTTAAGTACTATGAGTCAAGAATCTTAGTTGACTTGAGATGAATTAAAATAAGATAATTACTATACGCAGACTGTGGCCATCGGTAGGATTACTTCTGTATGCCCGACTGAAGGTCAGACATACAGCGCTGCTGAAGAACTACAGGTAACTATAATATACACACATCTTGGGTACTAAATTAAGCTAATATAATCTATTGAGTCTGCAGTCATCGTTAGGATTACTTCCATATGCCTAACTAAAGGTCAGACACACAAACATACAGCTGATATTGATTAATTATATGATTAAATGTGTACTTTTCTTGTAAACAGTAATTATAATTTTATACTAACATAATTACCCTAAAAGCTGCGCTGAAGCTAGCATAATAGACATGGCTGTGTGTTACATGCAGGGCTAAGGCGGCCTGTGCACTAGAAGCGATTTAGGCAGCTTATAGTGCTCAGTTAAGTCGATATCATGATCCCCAAGGGCAGTTATGAGAGTATTTGTGTGTTCCTCACTTGATTTATAGAAACGCTCGGTTTGCTTGCGAATTACTTCGTCCAGCATTTCTTGTTTTAATTCGGCGTGCAAGCATTTAGTGGGTGTATACCTGGGTGCATCGGCGGCCAACCTAAGGCATTTATTTTGCACCACCTGTAATAAATGTAAGTGAGAGTTTGTGCACAGTATGCCCAAGCGGGCGCTGCATAAGTGATAATGGGGCGAATCAAGAACTAATATAATTGTATCTCATTGTTCTGTGACAAACCTGAACCACTAACTAGAAGAGGGTATAAGGCTGACATGCACGCATAAGCTATATTTCTCTTAGCTTCCACATGGCGGCACCATGTCAGCCTTTTATCCATAACAAGGCCGAGCTATTTTACTTCATCTTTAAATGGTATATCCTCCCCAAAAGGAGTAAGATGTGGCAGATTGGGAGCAATATGCCGGCGAGTGAAAACTACAGCCTCGCATTTTCCTACATTTACTTTAATTCGCCTCAGGCGGAAATAATTCTCAAGCTAATTGAGCTGTGCCTGAGCAAGCTGAGTGGCAACTTCAGCTCTGCGAGATCGCGTGTAAATTACTGTGTCATCAGCATAAATTCCTAAATTAATATGCCAGTTAGGGGGGCGCGGAATATCGTGGGTATAAATATTATACAATACTGGACCTAATATGCTGCCCTGGGGGAAACCTGCCCTAATGATTTTATTTTGTGAGTTCGCTCCATCAATAGAAACAGTATACGAGCGCCTGTCTAAATATGAGGCTAATGAATTAATGTAGCAATCTGGGAAGTTATTATCGTACAATTTATACAGTAACCCGGCATGAAAAGCCCTGTCAAAAGCCTTTTCGATATCTAAGAATACAGCGATGGTGTAATGATGCCAGTTAAAAGTATTAGTTATATACTTATAGTCTTACGAGTTGATGAACGGTAGAGTGACCTTTCCTGAAGCCAAACTGCTCGTCAGGAAAATATTAGATTCGCAAATGTGATTTTCAAGGCGCCGCAAGAAAACACGCTCGTGAAGCTTAGTAAGCGAACTGAGCAGACTAATGGGGCGGTAATTATGTAACTGCTTCGGGTATTTGCCCGACTTAGGAAATACTATAAATGAGGCACTTTTCCAGCATATGAGGAAGTGTACGAGATTAAAACTCGCATTAATGCACTCGGCTATGGCTTCAAGAATACTGCCATGCTGTTGCTTGAGAACTATAGCCTCCAGGGAGTCAAACCCATGTGCTTTACGTAGCTTCATTCGTTTAATAATTTTCTTCCACTCGTCGGAATGCGTGGGTTCTGGTTCGGCAGCTGAACGCTGCCGCAAACGCACTTGGAGGTTTCTTTGAATGTGAGCCACAAACGCTGGATCTGAGGGATCAGCATTGGGCTGGAAAGCTAGTTCTAAATGATTTGCCACAGCCTCAGCTTTTTGCTGGATCGTTTAGGCCGTGCCTACAGTGCCTTGAAGAGGCAGGATTTGGTTGCGCTTCTTTGTAAACGCCTTTTTCATGTGTCACAGACTATTATCTGAAGTGCTTAAGTGGGATAATTTATCATTCCAAATTTCTGTTTACCAAATTCTGATATCAGTATCAATTCGCTCTCTAAGATCTTTTATTTGGACTTTTATTAGCCTGGTGCGAAACCGAGAATAGCGCCTTCGCAGCTTGTTTTTCTGCAAGATCAACTCCCTAATATTATCAGGCAGTGTATCTGCGGCAGTCCGCGGCGTTTTTTCCTGGGCAAAATTAGCAATTCCCGTTTGAATTATCTCTGTGATATGAATTACAGCAGAGCCTAATTCCTCGTGGGTACTGACAAGAGCTGGTAGATTTATTGTATCATTCCTTAAAGCCGGGCAAGTTCGCGTTCTTATAATCTTTATCTTTACGAATTGGCATGTTGTCAGTTTCAAAATTATTAAACAACATGCAGACAGGTTAATGGTCCGAAGCCAATTCATTGAGCACTTCTAATTGTAAGGCCATATGAAGGCCTTTATTAAGTACGATATTTAGTATATCGGACCTCTGATTAATTGGTGGTTGAAAAGTAGGTTCGCTGGGCGCTTTAATACAATAATTGTTTTTCACCTGGTGTCTAAATAAACTATTCCCATTGGCTGTACGTGCGAGACAGCCCAAGAGGGATGTTTTGCATTTAAATCACCAACAGTGAGTAAAACCGGTGAAGAATTCTTTAATTCATTTAAATATGTGTGTAAAAGAGTGCATCCTGGCGGGCAATAAACAGAATAAATTGAAACTTGCTGTATTCCTAGCTTAATTTTAATTCTCAGTGCTTCTAGTTTATCTAGTTCAAGTATTTTAGCTGGAGAGCACGTGATAGTATGGTGTATTAAAATTAATACTCCACCACCACCTATCTAAACGATAATATTTAAATCCTGGAATTGAAAATCTAATTTGTGGGTGCAAATGCATTTCATTAATTGAAATAATAGGAACCTGGTACCTTGAAATGAAATCTATAAGCTCGTGTTTCTTATTGCGAATGCCATGGGTGTTCCAATAAGCAATAGTATTGATAACCTTAAAGCTATGAGAGGACAGAATGTTATTCTGTCCTCTAACAAACATCGGGGCTTTAGGTAACATTAGAAGGGCAAACCCAACTAGAGCCTAACATTTGTCGTCCTTGCTCTGAGCTGGGTCCGTCGAGATCGAGAGGAGTGTGAAGAGGCTCTCCAGCATCTTCAAAAGAGCTGGATTGCCTTGAGTCATAAGACACGACTTTATTAAATTGAATAAATTCGGTGTCTGAACGACAGTGGAAGGAGGAGCTCCCGAACTGGACGCAGTGGCATGGTCCGGGACGGAAGCTGGCCACTGATTGGCCGGCACCTGATTGGTCTCTGCCTAAGCTGTGGAAGGTGTAGCGGGGGGAGGTTGGGCACCTGGCTGCTGCTCGCGAGCGACAACCTGCTGTGCAGGATATTTTCCCACCTTAGGCCAAGTATGGTGGCTCGCCTTTCCCTTATTCGATACAAATGGTTGGCGCCTAGTGCGCGGATTGTTCGCGAGAACTGGATATTCCAGTTCGTTGTAGCCCAGCACACCATAGGGGTTATGCGTGGGTACAGGGTGGGCTTGTGCATAAGTTGTCACGAAGTTTTGCACTTGAGTGAAGTTTGGGTCCACGACCATGGACAGTATGCCACTGGTCAGGAGGTGGTTTAGCCCCAGGAGCAGGATTGTGCGATGTGCCTGGCCGCAGAGGCATCAGCGAGTTGCAGTGCAGCACACCCTACTCGAGTGTCCAAAGCGCTGGCAGTTGCTACACTGCACAGGCCCCCATCAGGATGCTGGAATTCTTCAACTTGAATGACCAGAGCGCACAGTCCGCGAATCTGGTGAATGGAGCGCGATTCCTCATTATTGGGCAGCTCCACTATGAACATATGAAGAGGCTGCCTGTCACGAAGGGACAGCTTGGGGTGGATATTATTAGGCTGGAACCTTAAGGCCTCCAGCTCTTCCCTAATAAAGTCGACAGGTAAGGACTCGTCCAGCCCTTTAATGTCCACTTTCAGTGGCAGCTCATTGCATAGTGTCAGCACACTGAAGCCAACTCGCAGAAACTCCAGTATGCGGATCGCAGACCTGTAATCTTCAGGGATTTCGGCAGATTTGAACTCCCTGGGAATGAGAAAGAGAAAATCTACAGAGGAATACCTAAGGCCTATCTGGCCTAGAAAAACGGACAGTTCTAGAACGGAAATTCAGATATGAAAGGCCAGAGGAAATTCAGATATGAAAGGCCAGACGTTTGAACCACTCTAAATTGGACCAGGCAATGCAAGCAGCGGGTGTGAGATAGCACCTAAATGACTTTTTCACACCAAAGCAGCAGCCAGAACTGTAATGTATATAAAAGGGAAAACTACTTTTTCATCAGTAGTTGCAAGGCGATGCCAAACAGTAACATTTGTAAATTAACAGTCAATTAGCACGCAGCAACATCAAGCAAGATATTAAATGTATTCAACAGCTCTCAGCAGTAAAAGTAACTATTAACACAATTTTTAAGATAAAATGTGAAAAATTAGTCTCGTGGATTTAGACTGGATTCTTCAGTGAACTATACAAGTTTTCTGGAATGGCCACCAATTCAATCTGTCGTAGCGGGTACGAGATAATCTATCATGTAAACTAGAAGAGACAATTTTGAGAGAGACATCATAAGAAAGGCCGCCATGTTTATCACGAGCCACAGGGATGGTTGCAGATTAGATACCAGAAATTTGAAATGGAAGACATCGAATGGTATAAGTCAAAATTTATGTCTTAAATCTGTGTGGCAATCAAATAACACACACCCATTCTGGACTAATAATTGTCTGTGCGAGGAAGAAGCGAATGCGCGACGACTCGTGCAGAATATTAGACCAGCATCAGGGAATTAATAGAGAAAGCCATCGTCAACACTTCAAACGAAAAACAAGTGTCGTTATGTGTAGAATGTAACCGATCTCAGGTGTTCCGAAAAAACTTCGGCATCAACAATCATGCATGCCAGAACGAACGAGAACAGCCACGAGAAACATGTTTCCAGTACGAAACAACTAGACAAAGTTTGGAGGATACAATAGCAGTCATTTTTCGTGTCCGAAGGTGCGCGAAGCAAATCATCTGTGCAGGGTAGGTGAAGGGACAATACCTTGCCTAGAGTGTCACCGAAATTACCACACTGTGTGCCTCATGGTAACCGAGCGCGAGACCGCAGACAGCCATTGGAAGATTCGGTGCGATAAGTGAGTGCGGACCACCGATCGGGACAATATCGACAACACCGCGGGACATTTCGGGCATGAACGCTGGGCCCACGTACCTCGGGGAATGACACCATGCTCCTTCACCGAAGACCATGTGCATAGCAGCCGCCATCACAGCCCAAGGGGGCACTAAAACAACATGGAGGGAGCAGCAGCGTCTGTGGGAAACCCATTGGCACCACACACCACACCTGGCTTCGTGCGGCCCCTGCAACACCAGGAGGTCAGAGCAACCCCAGCAGTGATGGGACCTACTGGAGAGACGGGCACGACACCAGCCCGGTTCCAGTCTCTGCCAACCTTCGCTGGACACACCAAGGAGGACCCGCAGGCATTCCTGAGGGACATCACAGAATGACTACACAGGTACTGTGTCAGTGAAGTGGAGTGTCCTAGCTGTATTGGGGGACGGTTATCTGGGGAGGCACGTATGTGGTGGTGGACCATTGACCACTACGGCATGCAATGTGCCGATTTTCAAAGTGCCTACCTAAGACAGTTAAACTCAGTATACACCTCGTTACAATCTCAAAGCTGTACCGTGTTGGAACCATAGGGGGAGTGTGAAACACTAACAGCATTTACCACACAGAAGGTTAATCTCCTCAAACATTTTTAGCCAAAGATGCAGGACCCAGACATTTTAGAGGTGGTAGCCTCAATGGTGAGGTCCGAGTTCACGTTTGCCCTGGCACCATTAATCCATAACGATGTAGCGCAGTTCATGAGGTCCATGGCCTTATTGGACCAGGCCAAAGTGGATAAATTGTATCATAGGGGATGGTATGGGCCACATCAAACACAACCCCAGGATCACAGTGCATGGAGGGGTAATTCACAGCCTTCAGCTTGACATGGCAGAAGGGAGGTGTACCAGACCGAACAGCAAGGCAGGGTGAAGAGACAGATGGTCACCCCCTTACCAGCCCATCCAAACACCGCAGTTAGGAGGGAAGGCCACCCTTTTCCATGCCGGTACTGCCAAGGTCAGCAGTACCACTGGCACAACGAATGCCCCAGCCTCGAAAACAGAAAACAAGCGAATGTTAACAATGGCACAACACCAGCGGGAAACTAGCTAGCGGGGTAGGCGAGCCGGACGTTCACCACCACAGGTCAAAACATCAACAACCGCATAAGACAGGTCAACACAAAGCCATAACAAGACCAACTCCACAACAAATCGTGCTGCAGCAGATAATCAGGTGCAACCACAGGATGATCATGATACTGATCTCCCTAAATAACATCCAGTGTTTAGCACAATTGGAAACAGCAGCATCACACAACTTCGTGAGAGCAGGGTTCATGAATGAGGACGCAATAAGGCCAGCAAAGCACACAGTACATCTTGCCACCCACCAACATACAGGGCAGACCCTTGGAGAAGTGACCATCACTGCCCGAATTAGGAATGTAGAGACTACCACTACAGCCCTAGTGTCGGTGGACCTACGGCAAGATGCCATACTGGTCATACCTTGGCTCACCGAACAGTACACCATTGTAGAGCCAGCGGCATGCAGGGTCTATTTCGGACAGAAGGAACGACGCACCATTTATGAACTAGAACCACGGACGAACTCGACCATGAAGTGCCAGAAGAGTACCGGGGAATAGTACAGAAAATCCTCCAAGAAAGACGGGACGTGTTTGCGGATGCTGACCCCCAGAGGCGGACTACTATCCCCAGCCACACCATTCCATTGGAGAACGACCGCCCGCTTTTCGCAGGACCACGCAGTAACCAACCCCACCAGTATACCATCAACAAAGAACAGATTAGAGAGATGTTAGCCAAAGACATCATCGAGACCACACACAGCAAGTACAACAGCGCAATCATGTTAGCGCCCAAGAAAGATGGAATGTGGTGATTCTGTGTGGACTTTCGCCCCCTTAACCTGATAACTTTAAGTGCACCACCACCATATATCAGTTGCGAAGGATGCACTACACACACTAGGGAGTGCAAAAGAAATGACATCATTGGACTTACGCAGCGGCTACTGGCAGGTCCCGATCAAGCCAGCGGATCGCAACAAAACAGCATTCACCGCCCCTGATGGGAGATGCCTCCAGTTCTGTGCCATTCCATTCGGGATAAAGTGTGCAGTGGCCACTTTCCAGGCCATGATGGTACAAGTGCTCGAAGGATATGTAGGGGATTTTACCCTTGCATACCTGGACGATGTGATCATCTGGTCAGAGAGCTGGGAAGATCACATAAAACACCTGTTGTTAGTACTGGAGTGCCTAGCGATCAACAAGTTAACTTGTGCAAACAGGAAGTGACACATAGGGAAGCCCAGCATGCAGTTTTTGGGCACCTAGTGGATGTAAACGGCAGTACGCCCACGCCGGAACAGCTTTCCCTCATCGACCAGCAAACAGCTCAGGAGGGTTCTTTGGGTTGGTGAACTGGCTGAGGGAAATCATCAGGAGTTTCTCAACATTAACAGTGCCCCTAACAGACACACTGTCCCCGAGCAGTAAGTTCTAGTGGAACCGCGATAACGAAAACTGCTTCTAGGAACTGAAGAGAAGGTTCCAACAGTGCACAACCCTGGCACGTCATGACCCCAGTAGGCACCTATATCTCCAAACAGATGCCAGTGAGAAGGGCCTCGGCGCCGTACTATTTCAATTGGGTAACAACAATGAGCGCCAGAACATTGAGTATGGTAGCACCAAGTTTGGGCCGACTGAGGGACGTTACGATGTAAATGTGAGGAAATGTTTGGCAGTGGTTTGGGCGGTGAAGCGTTATATAGCATATATCGAGTACCAGTGCTTTATCCTAAGGACCGACAATAGGAGCCTACTCTGGCTTCATTCCATGAGGGAATCCAGGAGCAAAATCGCCTGGTGGGCATTGTTGTCGCAATCATACGACTTGTTGTGCAACATGTCCCCAGAGCATGGAACCAACTGGCGGATGAACTGTCAAGGACACCAGGCCCTGAAGTAGCCATCGACAGGGATGAGTGGGCAGACTTACAACCCCCTACATTCAAACATGCAACAGGCAACGGGCAGGTAACCTGCAATGCGATAGAGACAACACCAAACTCTGAACCCAGGCTCGACGAACTGAAGGCATTAGTGATCGATGTCCAACAACGATACGCACAAACCCACAGGAAGATGGTGAATATCATGCATGGAGACAGTGAGTGGTGTCGTATCCCAGACACGCGCATAGAATCCCGTCAGCAGCATCCCGATGCAACCTGGTGCATTTATGTATCTGCAGGAGTAAAAGAGCAAGCACTGAAGCATGCACATGAGAGTAATTTGGCCGGTCCTCTTAGGGGAACCCAGTCGGCCAGGAACCTCCACAAGCACTTTCACTGGCTAGGAGCTAGCAGGGATGTACGCAGGCATGTGAGGGAGTACGTCCCCTGCAATCACTTCAAAAGTAGGAGAACGGATAGAGTGGCACAACAACAACCCAGGGTGCCAAACGAACCATTTGAGACAGTGTCCCTCGACCTCATGGGCCCCTACCGCCGCACTTCCACCGGGAAAAGGTTCATCCTGGTCATGAGCGATTCATTCTTCATGTGGACTGAAGCGTACCCAGTCTCCAGCGCACGAGCATGCACGATAACACGAACAATGGAGACAGAATTCTACCCTCGCTGGGGGTACCCACAGACCTTATTTACCGACAGAGGTACCCAGTTCACTGGGAAGTACCGGTGTGGCCTGTGTACTTGTTGGGGAGTAAGACAGCATACAACCCCCATATACCATCCGAGGGCAAACCCCACTGAGAGGCACAACCAGGACCTCAAGACCCAACTACATCTGAGAGTGGGTAA
The DNA here is from genome assembly GCA_002778355.1 of Clitarchus hookeri. NCBI lineage: Eukaryota > Metazoa > Arthropoda > Insecta > Phasmatodea > Phasmatidae > Clitarchus > Clitarchus hookeri. Next base: position 91,359 of record NQII01002514.1, on the reverse strand, counting down.
CGACCACCCCAGCTGGGCCGATCACCTATCCGCAGCTTTATTCACCACAAGGAGGCAGGTAAAGTTATCCACAGGTCAGACTCCAGCAGCGGTTCTGCAGGGCTGCGAAATGATGCTTCCTGGAGAGTTTTCCGCATGCCAACCAGAGACAGCAGAGGAACCAGAGGACGGGACTGTCAGAAGACAGCGCCGGGAGGCAGAGCTAATGGCAGCTTGCAACAACCAGTAGAACTATATAAAGAAGTGGGTGCCTGCCACCACGAGAACACCACGATGGTTGGTGCCTGGCCAACAGGTGTATGTCAAGAAACACCAGATCTCAAGCAGCGCAAAAAACTTCTGCACCGTGTTCGCCCAGAAATGGAGTGGACCACACATGTTGGTAAAGCCGCTGGGGTACACGACGGACCTCATCACGCTAAGCAGCAGTAGGAGGGCCGCTGTCCACCTCGACGACCTCAGATTGGCAGTGAGGACGACAAACTTCACGATGCCGGATCAGCAGGTTGTCGAGCACCACCAGAGCAACGCAACAATCGACGACAAGGGAAGTTGGGATGCAGAGCCCCGACAGCGATGGAAGAGTTCTCGTTCTCCAGCGCCTCTTCTCTGTCACGACGCTCGGCGTTTCAACGCCCACAAGGGACGAGGAGGAGGAAGAGTTGACCAAGAGGGGATTGCCGCAGCCAGCAAGCATCAGCACAACCCGCAACACTGCAGGTCTGTAAGGGTCACCCAGCAGCATCATGACGCCCTGCGTCACGACGCTGGTAAGCAGGGGCGCTGCCGATGGTGAAAAAACAGAGACACCTGTGGGACAGAGCTCCCCACAAGGCAGCCCTCTGGATGGCTCCACCGCAGCACCCTCAACAGGAACAACAGCGGGGGCTTCACTCCAGAGGACGTCGGCCAAAGCGATGAGGGGACCATAATGAGGTTTCACAGCCTTTCACCGGGGAGCTCTCCTCCCCCCTCGTCAACGTCCACATCACGCCGACATCCACACCAAAGCAGCAAGAACCAGGAGAAGTCAGTGGAGATGGGGTCTACCACCTCTCTCCGCTGTCCCAAGCGGCCACGTCAGCAGATCTGTCCAGCATGCACCACATGTGGAGGGGAAACACCCCGTCCACACCTGCATGCCAAGAGATGCCAGCACCGCCAGAGCCAGCACCCTGGAACCCCAGCAGCAGCAGCAGTAGGAGTCAGCTCCCAGAGGCGGGGTGGGCCTTATTCACCGAGGCCCTGCCACCAGCAGAAACCACCCACTACATTCCGTGCCAAGCAGTGTGGAATGACACCTGAGGGACTGCGCAGTCAAGTTGTCACCAAAGGAGGGGCCGTTTGACATGAACTCCTTTTTGCCCACTCTGACTGCCGCAGTCTTGTCAACTACATCAAACACACAACACCGATGGGCTTGTGGGCACAAATGAGAGTGTACATAATAGCCTCAGTGTAATTGCATCAGTGTTTCTAATTTATTCAGTGTAATTGCAACAGTGTTTTTTTCTTGTGTTTATAATTAATATTATCGTTGTCATCATGGAAGACAGTCGAAGCAGCCACATCCAGGGACATTTGTCATTGTATGCTTGGCAATACTGTGGCTGGTACGATGGAAACGTTTAGTATTAATATAATAATTTTTATTGTGTATTTGTATAAGGGAAAATTATGTTGTCTTATGTTAATTTAATTCATATCACTTTCATCTCATAATCATTTTGTAGTGTATATTGTGCTTCATCATTTCACCACTTGGCGTCGTCTGCGCTCAGGTAGCAGAAGCCGACCCAGGCTTCCTCTCAGTTCTCTTCAGCACTTCAACACATCCAGACATGTAAGTCTCTCGCCCTGCAAAGGCCCTCGGTGCGGGCATCTTAAGCTGAACTCATACTCATTGGCATAGACTTCACGATCAGGATAATTGATTTATTTGTTATAGAGCTGAGGTGAGAGCGATGTTATTCTCATGAGAGAGTTGTTAAGTGCAGTCGCGTTTCATATTGTAAAACCACATGGTCGCTCGTAGTTCCGGAATATTAAGGCCACGTGTTTTGTTCTAAAGTTGTGTGTGTTCATTAAGTAGTCACAAGGAATAAATAACTCCACAAGCATCGTAAGTGTTAACCAGAGTCCACTAGGCCATCGACCGAAATGACCTCATTTCATCAGTTCACTGCAGAGCTGTGGCACCGGGTACATATTTCATACATCCTCAGCTCTGGTAACACTGCTCATCAAGTTGGCTTTCCCAACTAGGGACGGGAATTTCACCTAGCCTGTGCTTGAACATGTCAAACTCAGTGGTGAGTTAATTATGAGGGTCGTCCGTTCGACGGTCCACGGAGGCCCTGTTAATCCTTCGTCAATTTGTTAATGGGTGTCGCTTACTTACGGTTTCAATTTTATAACTGATGGCGGGACTGTAGGCCACATCGTACACCTGAAATATGCTAACGAAATGTGGGCAATCCTACAAAGGATACCCTACAATAAATTGATACTGATTTGACTGGGTCGAGTGGTTATTCACTGTTCTTGCTACAGGTGAATAATGTGTGAATGATGCAAGATAATGGACCCTCCACTTAAGCAGTGATAAACACATGGTCTAATATTGAGACGCGATTGCGTTAAACACTCCGATGAGTGTGCGGGTGGCTCTCCCCTCAGTACATTAAAGATAATACATATGTTCCGATGACTAATATATTACTATTGTAGTTAAATGATTGCAGCCTATATGCGTGTATTGAGGGGGCTCGTGGAGCAGGCGACCAATGCCGCCGGCCTTGTCCGGGGTTCTGAGACGAACTGGGCGAGTCATGTCCGCTGGTGTCACAAGTGACGACAACCGACATGAAACGCCAAACGATGAAACATAACATGAGCACTCTGTGATGTGATTATAATGGTAAAACAATTTATGAATTAAATTACACACATTGGTAACATCCCCGTGTATTAACAAATGTATTTTAATGTTTAATTGGTTAAGTTGATGGCGATGTCACTACACTAAAAAAATTGTTACAATGTTGGAGGCCTTTAAAGGCAATATCCAATTCAGAAAGCATCCTTACCCTTATATAAATACACCTTAAATAAGTTATTACATTTTTGCTCATAAAGGTGTTTGCATTTCCCTTCCGATGATGCGTTTGAATTACACTGGCTACAGTGTTGCCAGGTGGCTGTCTCCTGAAGGGATGGAAGAGTCCACCTGGGCAAAGGTGTATGGAAAGCCATGCTTGATTGCCATTTTTACAATGAAAAACACCCCTGGCTGTAGTTGTGAATGCAGTGACTGTGTTCAATATGTTAGTAAAAATTCTGTAAATTGTTGGATGTCACTTTGGGCCACCTATCTCTTCAGCTCTGGCCTACCAGCCAGTTAATGTCACCCGATGGTGTATTTTTATCGTATTTAGCTGCGCAAGCTGTGAGGATGCAATGACCTATTGACAGTGCACCCAACGACTGTGGCTTTGGGGTGAACACCGTTTCGGATCGCCTACCCACTTATTAAAAGAGTTACCTCTTGTCATACATGAGTAGGGCGGTCTCTTGAGTTGCATAATCCTTGTCGGCAAGAAGGTTTAAGGTTCGTTCTTGTCGACCCGCACTACACACTCTTGGCCTGATCGGTTGGTGCGGCCCGGTGTAGCTGGTGTAGTTGTGACTGCGGCAGTCAGAGTGGGCACAAGGAACTCGTGGACGTGTTGTTCACATCATAGTTGTGACTGCAGCGGTCAGAGTGGGCACAACGGGCTCGTGGACGCGTGGTTCACTTCTTTTACATTTCATTTTCAAATAATCGGTTGAGATTAGTGACTGGTTACTGGCTATTTGTATCTTATATACTTCTGTCATCTTCACGGCGAGGAGCCAGAAAGACCTCGGCAGCCATGTCAGTCTAGAGAGGGCAGAGGATGGAGACAGAAACGTGTGACCGGGTCTCTCGGGCACATCATCATTTATTTTAACCAATCATCAAGGATTATAGTTTACTAATTCGAACGGGAATATTTAACACCATGTTACAGCTTATAGCCCGGTAGGATTGCCTCTACAACTCGCATCGCATAATCGCCTAGGACTCAATTACAACTTAACATCTGTGTAAGCACCGCATGCTATTTCACCGCGAAAGCTTCCGACAGGCTATTATAGTGAGTCGTGCCAGCTTAGGCCTATTATAGGAAATGTAGTGACTCAAAAACCAAATAAATGATGTGTCATCCCACACATTTGGGTATTCTTTGAGGACTTACCGCTTAATGGCATTTAAGAAACTGGCCTACGAACCAGCCAATCCAGGGTATTTTGTTTTTATTTCAGTATGATTATTAATATGTTAATTTTGAGTGTTAATTGGCGTAGTTGAGAGGCTATACAGTTCCACACATAGAATGCCATTATATTCATAAATATACTTAACAAAGGTCGCCTGCGAATGGTGTTGGACCATCCACGAATAGTCCATGGCTAGAAGCCAAACTGTTAGTACCCACTGTGAAGGTTTTAATTTTAACTCGGACACAGTTTTTATTGTTTTATATAAGTTTTATTAGGAGACGATGCTCACACACGTATTCAGTATTTATCACAACATAGAAGATAACAGTATTATATATGAAGTACTGTTATTGGCCGAAAAGGCAAGATGGCAGACCAATAGAAATAAGCTTTACAAGTTTAGTTGTGGTAATACAAATTTACTCTCTAACATTCCCCCTTAAATTTGCAATTTTCTTAAAAAATAGTAACTGGTACATCAAATTTACAAAATGAAATTCATTGAATTTTACAGACAGTTCTAGGTTTTAATCTAGTCTTAAATTTGAAGTTTAGTTAACTGTAACATCAATAAGAGAGATGCATATAACAAGGCATAATTATTATCAGTATACAAGTAGGTGTAAAGAAAAATTTGTTGTAGAAGTTAGCAAAAATATAAAGCAACCAAATTTTCTTTTCACATAGTCAAGTCTAGTTTAATACAATCAAGTTTTCAGTTTTTACAACAAGTTTTTATTATTTCTGGAAAAACAAAAATTTATATCTCAATTTCTCAAAGACAGCTGGAGTCAAGGATTTAGTGAAGATATCTGATATTTGATTTTCGGTAGGACAATATTTTAGAGCAAAATTTTGTTGGTTGATTTTTCAACTATGAATTTAAATCGAATTTCAACATGTTTAGACCTTTTAGCATCACAGCCATTTTTGATCATGTTGATCGTACTCTTATTATCAATGTGCAGCTTCACATCCAGATTTTGATTTGTGAGCTCTTTAAACAAAAATCTTAGGAAAAGCACTTCCTTAACACATTCACTGGCACTTATAAATTCCGCTTCAGCTGTGCTGACAGCAACAATTGGCTGACGTCTTGTTGACCACGCGATAATTTCACCAAAGTATAGTATGACGAATCCACTAGTGCTTCGACGAATTTTTGGATCGTTGGCGTAATCTGAATCGCAATAAGCATAAAGTTGTCTGTAATTTTAGCGTTTTGAGTATTTAATTGCCGTGCTTTTAGTGCCTTGAAGGTATCTGAAAATTCGTATGACCTTCATAACAACTTCTTCTTTAGGATTTTCAACATTTCTTGAAGCAGCGTTCACATAGAAAGTAATGTCGGGTCTGGTTAGGTTTGACAGGTATTGTAGACTTGCTACAGCTTCCCGGTATGGAAAATCTTTGTTAGGTCTTGAGCTGTAATTTTCGGTAGTCAGCGTAGGAGTTATGACGCCTTTTGACAAGTCCATTTTAAATTCACAGAGTATCTTCTCAATGTATTTCCGTTGATGGATAGAGAAATTTTCCGAGTCGTTTTTCAACTCCATTCCGATATAACTTTTCTGCTCATTTTTAAAAGTTGTAACAATCTCTCTTCCACATTCCAGAAATGTTCTCACTGTCTTTTCGTTTTACCCTATGACAAGTCCATCGTCCACATGAAGAGCTAAAATCAAAGAATAATCATTAATTTTAAAAACTGATTTTCAGTACTAGCTGAGATAGTTCCTTTGTTTTTAAAAAAAATCAACGAATCTTCTGTTCCAGTTGATTGGAGCTTGTTTTAGGCTGTATAAGGATTTTTGAAGACGGCAAATTTTGCTTTTTTCATCTTCAAATCCTTCAGGATGTTTCAGATATAGCTCTTCTGACAATTGCCCATGTTGGAAAGTACTGGCAACATCAAATGTCTTCGCAATTTTTTCAATAGTTTTGGCATAGTCGAGCAGGAAACAGAGTATATTGGTGTTCACGACAGGACAGAAGGTATCAAAATAATCACCTTCTCATTGTTCGCATCCGCGAGCATCTAGTCGTGCTCTAAGTTAGCCGTTTTATTTTTGCCTGAAAACCTATCTGCTGCTGATAAGTTCGCTAATTGACATAAATTTGAAGCACTCGTTTTTTTTTAGTGAAGACCTCTCGTTTTCTATGACCTTTTTCCATTCCATGGAATTTGGTCTATTTACGGCTTCTTGATAGGTAAGCAGCACGTAGTCTTAAAGATATTTTGGGATTTTTCTTCTTCGACATCCTCTTTCCGAAGTTTCTTCTTCTTCCTGTTGTGCCTCTTCTTCTGCATCTTCGTATGCGGACTCGTTCTTGTTGTTTTCGTCATTAGTTGTCTGGATCTGGGCTTCTTCTTGTTCATATTTGTTTTCTTTTGAGTTCTAGTGTTGCATGTCTTCTTATTTTTCTTGTTATATAGATGTTGGATTGTTTTCCTTGTTTTCTTTCATTTCAATGGTTATGGTGACGTCATCGTAGGTAGGTTCATCTTTGGTTCTAGGAATCACAGCGTTAAAAATCACGTCTCGAGAATGAATGATTTTTCGAGCATTTTCGTCCCATAAGCGGTATCCATTATGGGCATATCCCACAAAACAGTATTTCCTGTACATCCAAAAATGTGCATCTTCTTGTAGTCAGGTTTCTTTCCAAACCACATCTCGAAAGGCGTCTTATTGTCTGTAAGGCTTTTCGTAGTCCAGCGATTTAAAATATAGGAACTTACGCTGGCAGCTTCTCCCCACATGTCAGCTGGAAGGCGCGAATCGAAGAGCAGGGCTGTGGTCTTGTCCAAGAGAGATCTGTTCAGCCGTTCAGCCTTCGGGTTCAGCTGCGGAGTATGTGAGATAGTAAAATTCATGATGGTTCCTTTGGATTTCGCCCAATTCAGTAGGTTTTTGTTGGCAAATTCACCTCCTGAATCTGATCTAATTTTGTAGACTGGCAGGGTCAATTTTGCTTCAACTTCTGAAACAAACTGTTTAATTATGTCAGCAGTGTCCGTTTTTTAAAAAATAAATAAAAATATTTGAAGCAGGTATAGTCATCATACAGTGTCAATATGTAGATATATCCATCCCATGTCTGATTTTCGATCTGGAAAATATCTGTATGTATTATCTCGAGTGGTCTTGTTGCTCTCGTTCGCTGAGGCAGGAAAGGAAAACGAGATTGTTTTACCTTAACGCAAATTTAGCAGACTTTTTTTGTGTTTTCCCAATCAGACGCTGAAATTCCCAAAGTTTCGTCTGAATCGAGATTTCTTATGTTTTTGTAACTCAGATGGCCAAGAATTCTGTGCCTATATGCAACATTTTTCACAGAATTCACGACTTGAAAGCATTGCTAATCTGTGTCTTCTGGTGGGAGCGTTAATGCGTATAAACCATTTGACAACTTTTTCCCCTCAAGGGTATGGTTGTTTTTGGAAATCATCACTTTATCTTTGGCGAAAAGAACTTGACCGCCGTTTTCGGTTATAGCACCAACTGATATTAAATTGCTGTCAAGACAAGGAGCAAGAATCACATAATTAAGGATGCATTCCTTCGCATCAAAAGTCCCAACTCCTGCCGTGATCAGTGACTGATTTTTCTTTGCGATTTTTACTTCCTCCCTCTCAATTTTAAAGTTGGACAGCACTGAGCTTTGTCATGTTAAAAGAGCTTCCGGAATCAACAAAAAATTTCAGGTCTTTTGTCTCAGTGTTTTACACGTTTTTGGGTTATGTAAGCGACATTGATTTTTTTTTCTTCACATTTTTCATGTTCGGCACAGAAAAAAAGTTTTCTGATTTATGATTGTTTTTTTTTTTACAATACTTGCATATCTCTTTGGTGTCTTTGGAACCACCATTATTGGTAGGACACACATTTTTTAAATGACCCCGTTGTCACAAGTGAAACCGTTGTTATTTCCAGGAGTCCTGTTTTGAGCTGTTTTAGTTCCGAAAGGATTGATCTTATTTTTGAATGATGTCTTAAAAGCCACGATATCTCCGGTTTTATTTTTTTGTACGGCGAGTTTTGATTCCTCCCAAAAAAGTCGAGTCATGAGGTTATCAATGGTGCGATCTTCTTTGGTGGTTGAACCCCAAGCAGTACTGAAATTGTTGTATTGAGATGGCAAAATAGCTAGAATTTTGGACACCACCATCTCGTCCGTGATATTTTGCTCGAGGGTGTTCAAACGAAAAGCAATATTCTGGAAATTGCTTATACTTGATGCCATATTGCGAGATCGGTCGTACCAAAAAACGCATGCAAATGTTCGGTGACCTGGGTTTTGTTCTTTACATCGTAAATTTTGCTAAGTTTGTCAAATATTTCTTTGGCGGTTTTACAGTGCAGAATATGATTGAAAATGGTCTTTTGAACCGAGGACATAATCGCTTTTTTCGCACAAGCATCCTGACGAATGAAACGTTTTTTCCTTACCTTTGGTCAGATCTTCCTGTTTTGCGGCACCCATGACGATGTCGTCGAAACCAGCAGATTGAAAAACTATTTCTATCTGCAGTTTTCAAACTTGATAATTTTCGGCACCACTCAATTTTTCGATGTAAGAGATATCATCGATTTGACTTACGTTCATGTTGAATATCAACATAAGTACCTGATTTTAGTTTTATTCGAAGTTCAATCAGCATGTTTTTGAATCTAACCTCAAACTGCCGCACTAGCAAACACAGCACAACGGCGAAATGCTTTGTTTTAGTCACTTAGTTTTACACTACACTCGCGTGGACCTGGACCCATAACCTGTAAAGGTTTTAAATTTAACTCGGACACAGTTTTTATTGTTTTACATTAGGTTTATTAGGAGACGATTCTCACACACGTATTCAGTATTTATCACAACTTAGAAGATAACAGTATTGTATATGAAGCACTGTTATAGGCCGAAAAGGCAAGATGGCCGACCAATAGAAAAAAGCTTTACAAATTTAGTTGTGGTAATTCAAATTTACTCTCCAACACCCACTACCATCTACTTTATCACTGACATGGAAGATCGGGTAGGCAGGCCACCTGGGTGGCCGAACAAGGCCCGCTACAACAGCAGATCAGCTGGCACCATAATTCTGCGAGATGTGCGCAGAGAGTGTTTTGTTTTTGCTGGAACATGCATGCACTAGCGTGCACAGAAATTGCCACCCCCCCTCCTGCGACGAGTAACGTCACGGTCTGCCATAATATCAGGGATAGGGACCCATTCGCCAAATATAACCTGTTTGCAAAAATCTGTAGGGTAAAATTCTACTTTAGGGGCTTTCCTGAAAATAAGAAAAAAAACTCCAGAAAGTGGTATATTTCGACTCTACTAATAACGTAGAACACGAATATATTGGGGGCATGGCTTTANGTAAAATAGTGATTCACCCATCGTGGAGTTAGGTTCTGTTAGGTTAGGTGGGTACATGTTAGGAAATTCGTCGTACGTTAATGCCCCTAGTATATTCGTGTTCTACGTTATTAGTAGAGTCGAAATATACCACTTTCTGGAGTTTTTTTTCTTATTTTCAGAAAAGCCCCTAAAGTAGAATTTTACCATCTGTAGTAGCTTACTAATACTAACTTCGTTGCATCCATTTGTTTTATTGGCCTGGCATTTGCGGAGATGAAATACCTCAGGATGTAGACTGTTTTGTGTACTGCAGTGGCATGGGATGATCCAGCAATACGCCCTTTTACTTCCACCATCACATACATGGTACACAGGACTCTTATGCCACTTTTTTCATCCACGACCCACCTCCAAGAGTTCCGTGCTAACCCGAGCAGGCATTTTCAATTTTAAGCTAGGTTAGCAGGCGCCCTCAGGACGTTCAGAGAATATTTCACCATCCGAGCCATGTGATCGGCTCTGAATCGTGTCATACCTAAACTCTAACTAGTCACCTCTAATATAAATACATCCATTCATTCTTTATTATCCTGTAGACTAGTAGCCAAGAGTGTGTACTGTGTAGGACAATCTAAAATATACAACATAGACTCTAATACACATTTATATAATAATTATCATCTGCTAAATACGAAATAGTCTTTTGAGTTAACTAACTGTGTAGATTTAAACCATATTTTGGCTTAGACCATGTAAACAGCATTTGGTAATTGTTATTCCATGAAATAAGGTTACCTATGAGCACTTAGAGGCAATCACAGTTGAATTATTACTGAATGCTCTTGTAAAAACAATCGAAGAACATGAATAATAGTTACGAAATAAAGTTATTATTTATAATTTTGGCTGGGAGAAGTACGTATTACAATCTCACCAAAACATGAATTTTTACTCACAATTAAACATAATTTTGTCATTTACCGTCAGCTCAAAAGTATCCACTTTGGAATTGTAGGGCTCATTATAGCGGAAATTTTCCAATGCCAAACTATCTCATAAATATTCACTTTTTTTTTGGTTTTGTTAAGAAGCAAGGGGAAGGAATAAAAGTTATCTATGGCGTGTATTGTGTTGTTGTATTTCCTCCACGGAATGATGCGTGCCGGTTAATTGTTTTAAGTTAATCTGCATAGTTTAATTGATAAAAAGTTTATTCTGTGTTATTCAAGCACAAAACATTTTAAACCGAAGTGGAACCGTAAGTTTTGAAATAATATTATTATAATAACATAACCTCAAAATGTTATTGTATAACATGTATGACCAATACCAATTGACACAAGCATTTTACAAACATAAACACAGTTATATACGCGTAAGTTAAATCCCGCGTGAATCAATACGACATGCTGCAATTTCGCATTTTGATAATCACTTCCTAAACTATCCATTGCTGTCTGGGTAGCCAACGGAGCGGTAATTTTTCATTCGGTAATTTTACAGAATAGCGGCTTTTCGACTCTACAGGAAATGTGTCGAGCAAAAAAGCAGATGTCCTAATATGTTAAAAATTAGTTTGAATTGATAACTCTACCAGTTTAATGACGACTGCAGATTGTTATTGTTTAATTACAGGTAAACGTATGGCCCACAACGATATAGCGATATTGGGAGGCAAGTTTGCCGCCTTTTAGAATCCAAACCTACTATTGACGTATTTTAATAACAGCTATGCGATGTAGTATAAAGTGAATCAGATTCATGCCAACTGTGCTCCAGATTTTGTCTAATAGTGTATAAACTTGTGACTCAGAATTACTTAATGGGTTCTGCACGGCTTACCTTGTTCATATTTAGAACTTAATGTTAAAAATAAGTAGAACGTTTCAAATAAAATAGTTAAAAGTACGAGCAGCCTGCCGCTTTGTTTATGTCGGACGCCGTACTAGGGTCATTATCATATGACTAATGTCGTAATATGTGCCCACATAACAGAACCTAACCCCACGATGAGTGAATCACTGTTTTACATTTTTAAACTAACCTAGGATTTTAGGGTTTTATACTAACCTAGGATTGTAGGGTTTTAAACATACTAGGATTATAGGGTTTTAATTTGTTCTGTTTTATTGGAAGGTTTCAAAACTAGAAGGACCTAAAATCTTCTTTCAGAACCGCCAACACATGAATCACAAGTTTATCGACTCTTAGAAAAAAACTGGAGCACAGTCGCCATGACTCTGATACATTTTGTAGCATACTGGGGAACTGTAGTTGTTGGTACTCTCAGGGTTATGCGGCCGACCGCCTGGACGTACGCCATTCCCTCGGTGGTTTCATTGGTTAGAAAACGCTCCCAATTGCGCTGAAGAAGGCAGACTTCCTCGTGCCTAGCACTTACATCTTAATGAAGTGGACCCATTAAGGCTGACCCACATTCCTTAAACTGTGAGGAGCTCTGAATTAGATCAACTGTACATACTTAGGTGGTGGTGAAGACATATTTAGTTGTGGGTTGTAGGGGACACATACTCCGAATTGCCTTGTGGGCGGTGCTCGGAATTGAAACACATTTAGTCTGGAAACTTACGTATACTTATCCTTGCACGGTATACCAATTCACTAAATAGTAAAGCTTATGGGGACTCTTGCAGCTCGCCTATTACATTGGCTAAACTGTTGAAAATGCACGAATGCATGATTAATAATTAGGTGGAACGTTCAGCTTCCCCAGGGGTGGTGTCTGCGGGTGCTAGAACAAAGAAAAGGTTAGGTAATTTACTAAGTCTATTGAAAGCTACACGATTGGCGCAAAAACGTGAATGCACCCGGAGCGATGCGACGCATGCTGACCCCTCTGACTATTGGACGATGACTAACTGTGGTGGGCGTGTGCAGCGATGGCTTGACTGCGACTCGCCGGCCTTAACTACTTGCATTCTAGATGAATAAAAGAATATTCACATTTTCTCTTGCAAAACACATCTGAAAAATTTAACAAAAAAATTTACGCACATAACACTTGCAACAATAAACAAATGGTGGGGGTGAAATGAGGGTGACATCATGAGGTGAACACAAGGAACTCGCAAAATAAATAAACAAAACTGAAAGGACTTCTCTCGCGTTTTGTACGCGTCCCTGCATCTCTTGAAATCAAAATAAATTTCTTTCTTATTTGCCTCGCAACTTTGGTTTGAAAACCCTTCTGTGCCTGCTTTCTCCTGACGAGGGGAGGGGAATTAGTGACACTGCCTTGTTCTCACTTGCACTACCCCGCTCACTGACCCTGCACGAGGGCGTTGTGAGCTCATGGTGCTGATGTGATGAAGTTGGACACATGGAATTGCAGACTGTGTAGAGGGCAGGACACCATGCTGCGTCTAATGCCCCCGTCTGTGGGCCTTGCACCANAGGGCAGGACACCATGCTGCGTCTAATGCCCCCGTCTGTGGGCCTTGCACCACTAGGCACAGCAGGAGCAGGCCATAGTCCGGCGGTGCCGAGGCCGCAGGTTATACGGCGCTTTGGTGCAGTCCTGTGCGCAGTGGAGCTTCTCCCAGCTGCTTGGACACGGATGGTCGGCTGCAGTGGGTGATGAGATGTCACTGCAGGCCGGAAATGCCTGCGCTACTCTGCGTCGTGGTCGTTGCGAACTGCGGGGGCGGGGATGAGTTGCCTGCATCACTGTCCTCGCTCCCGCCGTCACTCTTACTGCTGACGCTCCACCGCCTCAACTGCCACTGGTAGCGACCCGGGCTGGCAGTGACCGAGGGGGGTTGACCACCTGGGGGTGACCCTTCGGCCGCCAGTGATGTCGCTGCCCTGGTGCATCCCCCCCTTCGGTGGACACCTGATTGTTTTTCAAACTAGATTTTTTTTCTGTTGTAAAAAGTTATACACTACTGATGTGTATGAAGTTTTATTCCTGTTATAATTTTGTTATATCATAGAGACATTGTAGAATAACGAGGAGCAGAGTACTTACTTGCAAAAGTCATTCACAGCAAACTGAACACCTTTGGAAGGACTGCTCAAGTTCTACTTGTATGCACATTGTGTATTCTTCCACTATATGTAAAAGTAACTTTGCCATGGGACATGTCGTTCAGGTAAAACTGTGAAATTAGTAGCACAATAAATTTTTTACAAATTTGCTTACTGAAAAAACAGAAAGCAAAATAAATAATTTCAGTATTCATAAATGTTTAACTATATCTGTTGATTGAACTTTACTGCATGGAACTACTTTCCCTCCATCGTCACCAGCTTTATTGTATGCATGCCGGTTGGTTTACTCGTTAAAACGATGAAGGTAGGGGCAATAATATTTTTCAAAGGTTGATTTCCGAATTGCTTGACTGACCGTGAACATTGTATATTTGTATGTTATGTTTTGCTGCCAGGATAATTAGTTCATAAGCGTTCAGGTAGCATTCTCCCTTTATTTAGGAAATTTCTAATTAGGAAAAAAAATCAATTTAAAAATAAATGGCCTTTATTAGCATGTTTGTAATATTGTTTGTATTTAATAGTAAGGGTTTTTTTTTTTATAATATGAGGTTGAAGTTAATTGCTTATATCATGGATGCAGTGATGATATATTTGGTGAAATAATACAATCTATGCATATTTGTAATTTGTCATGTGCTTCTCAGTGGCAGGTTCCCAATATCAAGTTGAGAAATGGATGTTGACCTGTACGACGAGTTTGGGAACTACATTGGTCCTGAGTTGGAGTCTGATGATGAGGAAGAGGAGTCTTACGAAGTTCATGAGCCAGATGCACAGGATTATGACGTTAGTAGACCATAGTAAATACATATTTCATTATATGCAGTCACGTATTCATGTGTTACATTGCAGCTGCTCTTATCTTGTGGAATTATTTGTGCTTTTAGCATAGTCAGACAAGGTATGCATATTGTGCTATAAGGATTTATTTTAAGTTAGTTTTGTGATAATTTCAATTGTAAGAATTGCTGTGAGCAAGGGGTATTTCATGATCAAATCCGGTGATGATTGCGAGCTGGAATGTTAAATGAGATTGGGCTTGTATGTCAAACGTCTTAAGTGTTCTGCCTATCTGCAACTATCTTCCGCATTAGAGGCCTCAAAAGTGCGTATGCGTGTAATGTGTGCGGGGGCCGGCAGGATGACGGACGAGATGATGTGGAGGAGGAGATGGACACCGCCCCCATGTCGGTGGTGCTGCACGAGGACAAGCGCTACTACCCAGCCGCACTGGAGGTGTATGGGCCGGAGGTGGAGACCATAGTGCAGGAGGAGGACAACCAGCCCCTCGATGTGCCCCTTATCGCTCCTGTCAAGAGGAAGAAGTTCCAGCTGAAGGAGCAGCAGCTGCCTGAGACTGTCTATAACATGGAGTAAGTCTTCTCAAGGCCATGTCTGTGGTAGATCAACCATATGAGTAAAATACTCTTACAGCAGAAAGTATTTGTGAGCTTAGAAATGCTGCACTGTAAGATATAACTATGCCATCAGTGACAGGAGTGGTCTGAGCTGAACAAAATTCATACACTCCTCTTGAAACATTCAAGATTTTCACTGCTCATAATCACTTTTTTTTATACCTTGGCAGGACTTATTAAAATAAGTGGTATCATAGTTTTCTGTGCAGGGATTTTGTGTTATTAGTATTTTATTGTGTGTTTTGCATTGACACATTTGAGATATCGAGTATGAATTCTGACCTATCTCTACATTCAGTTTGTCCTGTTTGTGATCGGAAAGGGAGCGAAGTGTGGGGTTTTGCTCAGGTTCTTGGCGGACATGATGGACAACCCACACCTGATCCGCAGCGTTGCTCTGGTGGGGCACCTGCACCACGGCAAGACCACTTTTGTTGACTGTCTGATGCGTCAGACACACCCTGGGCTGCGCGCTCCAGACGAGCGTCCCTTACGCTACACTGACACCTTGTTCACGGAGCAAGAGCGCGGTGTGTCCATAAAGGCCATCCCCGTCACCCTGGTGCTGCAGGACGTGCGCAACAAGAGCTACCTCATCAATGTCTTCGACACTCCAGGTGTGTGGGTGGAGAGCCACGGGGCGCTGTGTTAGGGTGAGACTGGGAGTTGACTAGTGAATTACGTAGTGCATATTACAATACTCTAGGTATAGGCTGTTCACGGTAAATTGAGCACATTTTAAATAAACCTTTGAAAAATTTCACTACCCATTAACTGCATGTAAACTGTACACACCCACCAGCAGGTTCCCAGTTAAGTGTACAGCGAGTTAAGAAAAATAATTCAAAGTCTTGATGTTGCATTGTGATTGAACTGTTTTAAATTTATAGCAAATTGAGTTGGTGTTTTTCTGCTCTATACACATTAAAGTACGAAATTGTATCATTGTAACACATTTAGGTTCCCAAAAATTTCCGGTTTTCACTTGAATGGCGTGTAAATAATGCCATTATGATTAAACCCATTGCAATGGAAATTTTACATGTGGTGAAAGAATACAAAAAAAATGGAAAATAGGAAATCTTAAGCAGGGCTTTCAAAAGTTCTCAATTAACCATGAACAACCTCTACTTGATTAAAATAGACTTACTTGGGTTCAGTTACTGTAGTTACACCTCACCGGCTCCCACATGTGGTAGTCAAAGTATATGGGACATAAAATTATCAGTGGTTACTGTTTAGTTTTGGCATGTAACAAAACAACGAAAATATACTTCATTCATGGTTACTTTTTCTGAAGCCCTACTAAGGTTCTACATACCGGATATTCCTTTGTCTCATTTAACCCGGAGGAAAGAAGACGGGAGTGATCAGTGGGCGGTGGCAGAAAATTGAGACGAGGCCCTTGGCAAGTTGAGTACGTCATTGCGTCAGCGGCTCAACCCGGGGAAACTCTTCCTGCCCATCTGGATACTGGTCATGACTTGCTTCCTACCGACATCCATGAATGTGACGGTTCGGAAAGTCTGCAGTGTGGTATAGTTTTATGCTCTTTGCGCTCGATGGGCGAGGAGGCTGGGAACAATACTGGTTTACCGTCTGTCCCCCAAATCTAAGTCCAGTCCCTTACTCGAGTGCACTGGACCGTGTTTGTGCTAAGGGTATGCCGCCATACTTAATTTCATGTGAAAGAAGGACTTGCGCAGTACGCGTTAGGTATGCATGATTAAAATCACTATGTTTTCCAATTAGATTCTTTTCTGCCAGCATGGCGGATTTCAAAAACGCAAGTTCCTGGTGTTACACTGAGATACAAAAGAGCCGATTTAGCTTTTTGTTTGTGGGAGATTAACGTACAGTAGAAAGAAGTGCTTCTGGTATAACCTTTTAATAGGTATCGGCCACCAGGACGGGAAGTTTGGTGAGGCCAGCGCTGGTTCCACCGGGAACTTGTTTCATTTAACCAAGTCTAGATAATTACCCAACACACCAACACACTGCATTCATCTGCCCTCAGTGTAATAATATGTTGCATAAGAACTATTTCTAACTAGGCATTACCAACACACGTATTTTCTCTCTGTATTTATACATATAAATTATGAGTGAAATATTATGATTTATAAATAAAATATAACTAAAAGTTAAATTTAATAAAAAATAAGATACTTTTATGTTAATACAAGTATAAAATGCTTAATGGTACGTAGCGGAAACAACCGAACACGTCAGACATGGGGTGATTTTTCAAAGGCTTGAGTCAAAAGGGGGACTATAATGAAAATTAAATTCCTGCACTCTGAAACACATACACCATTCTTTAGATACCTACTTAACTATGCTGAAGATAGCTCAGTGCTTATCTTTGAATTCTCAATCTGGTGGAAACCAGTGTTCTCTCTGGCTGCTTTTTCCTACCATTGCACAGATGAGATAGATGCATCATCAATGCTCATATGAATTCTTTTGCAATGCATGGTTACGTGGTTGTTGTAAGAGGAAGAAGAACTGTGCCCAAAGTAACTGCAAGAATGATGCATTTAATTCAGATTTTGTTTTAATACTTGGCATGTATTGATTTATTTCACCTATCGGAATTACCTGATGGTATTTCATTTCTTCAAGATTGAAAATTGCATGTAATTTTTAGGGTTGTGCAAATATTCAGTATACCGAAATAAAAATGAAAGCTTTCATTTTCGTTTTGGTAAGAAACTTTGTTGCCTAAAGTTGTAACTGGGGCAGAGCAGATACCGGTACCGATATATCGAAACCGGCCAATATTGTAACTATCGGAATTGTTTACAATTCATGTTTAAATTGCCGATATTATAACCGATATTTTGCCCTAAGAATCTAAGATGATGCTGTTTTCATCTTGCCCTAATTGGAGTGGATTAGCGGACTATTTGGTTTTATTAAAGTAATAACTATTTTTAAATTGGTTTTTACTTTTTACCAAAGTACCTAGCTGGCTGTGTTTATTTCTAAAGCAAAATTAGGCAAAACGTTTACAAAACACGTATACAACAAAACAATAGTAGCCACCATTTGCGTTTACTGAATTTTATCTCTGAAGGCAAGCTTGCCGCATGAACAAAACTTAACAATTAATCTTCCTAACACATATTTAATATTAACAATAATTAACATTTACGATTACCTCCATAAATATTTTGTCTTAGTAGTTTCATGTCCAACCGCGTACACTGCAATGCATAAAAAAACTTATGTAATCTTGTAATGCTAGTTACATGCTGCACATTACCACCGCCGCCGTTGGTTTGTTTGCTGTTGCTATGGTAGTATGACGGTGTTAGGTTAGGGAAAGAGCGTGGTGAAATTATTTACGTGTGCCAGCAAAAAGCAAATAATATAGCTGGAAGGAAAAGTAACATGTGGAATTTTTTTACCTTAAGCAAAACGCAAGAATGTTTGCAATATTCGCAAATGTTTGGTTTTGAGAGGCTCAATTGTAACACCATCGAGGTCGTATAGTACCATAAACTTAAACCGGCACCTTGAGTATGCACCCTTTGAAGTGGAAGAGCTTCAATTACAACAGTGTCCTCCTAGTCCTGTTGTTCAACTCTCAACATAACTTTCTGGCAGATAAAACGCACCTAACCATGCCATAATTGCGAGTACTTCACAAATTTCAGATAACGATTGTGTGGCTACAACTGTGTTCATCTAGCCCTGATATAAACAGATCTAAACCGAAATTTCGTAACATGTATGAATTAATGGAAAAAAAAATAAACCATATCCTTCATTACATGCCCGCACTGTGAAAATAAATAGTCTCATCGGAAAAATCATTTGCACAGATCTTTTACCATTTAATATTGTTGAAAACAAAGGTAGGTTAATACTACAAAATATTATATGCATAATTCATATGTGCATCACATCTTACACATTTTTTTACATCAATTTAGATTATTTGTATCTTAAAAATATGCTTAATTACTAACTAGTAAGTGGTTCCTAGATTTTTATTTATCTTAATTATTTGACCTATCTCTCAAACAATAAAAACGACAACAATTAAAATTTTCTTTAACTAAATTCTTTAAAAATAAAGTTTTTAATTTTTTGAAACATGAAAAAATGTTATTTTTCCTTGTCAAGGAAGTATCGGTATTAGTATCTGCAATATCGGTAAGTTTGTATCGGCAATATCGGAAAAGGCTCAAAAACCATATCGGCTCACCTCTAGTTGTAACAAAACAAAATATTCTGTTTCAATGAATATTCAGGTGTTTCATGAAAGTTCATTTAGTGCACCTGCAAAGGAAATTATTGTCTGTAGATAATCTTTTTTTGTTTTCATTATTTTATAACTAAAACAATAATGTAACATAAAAATTTAAAAATAGACAAGAACCCCATTGGTAAATACTCCATATCCTATATTTTTTGGTTTGGTTTTGCAACAAATTGGTTATACTAAATAACTTGCTGAAATGTTAAAAAATTTGTTAAACTTTCGTTAAGACTGAGCTCTTATAAAATAATTTTTCATTTTTGTTTCAGTTTTTTGAAAGTTCAAAACATTTTTTTCATTTTCGTTTCATGAGAAAAAAGTCACATTCGCACAAACATAGTCATTTTAGCATGATTCCTCTGGAAACGGTACACACATAATTCAAAATATATGTACTGTCAACTCTCGATTCTACGACCCTTCATGGTTCCTGAAAAAACGGTCGTTATTAGAATTTTGACCAGTTTTGACCGACCCCCAACCCCTATTCTTAAAAATTCCCATTGAGTCTTACTTATGCCACTTTTGAACGGCTTTCATGGCAAAATTACATTGTCAGATCTTGATCGTATGACTTCTCAAGTTACTCGGGAATGGACTCGTACAATCTCCAAAACACAAAAACGGCATTTTTGTGTTAAGTCCGTGTTCGGTCATCTCTAACACGAAAACAACTCAACGTTTTTAAAAATTATTAATTAATTTTAATAGATAGACGTCTTCCAACAAAAATGATACCCTTAAAAAGTATATAGCACCTCCCCATGTGGCCAAAATTAAGTCTAAACACAGCGCGCCTTACAACTTTTTACGAGTGCGAAGTCCATTCTCAATGAACAAATGCTATATTAACAAAATATTTGTTTATTTTAATAGGTAGACGCTTTCCTACCAAAATGGTATCCCAGACACTTATACAAGACCTACTTTGTTGACAGAAATTATGTAAACATTTGTATGCCACATAGCTTTTAACTAGTTCACATTCCGTATTCAATGGGTTTTGCAGGAAATCATAAGGATTTATTTACGAAACGATTACTTATTATTAACAAATAATAACTTATTATTAAAGTAGCATTACATGGTTCCCACGACATTGGGGTGTAAGAAGGGTGGATGATGTGACCTGGTGAGTGATTTGCTTCTCTCGGAGTCGTGTGCCGTGACGTGACTTGACGTGTGCAAGGACGGGAACAGGAAAAGCAGGTGCCAGGGCAAGGCTGTGAGTGTGTGTGTGTGTGTGTGTGACGTGTTTGAGAGACAGGCGATTCTGCGACAGCCAGTCTGTTTGTTGACTGGCATGCAATGCATCATTTGGCAAGCACTAAGAAAAGTTTTTTTATCCCAATTTTTAGTTATTGCCTTTAAAATGAATCTTTAGAAGTGCTGAATAACTTGAATGATTGAGATATGCTAAAAATGCAGTAAAGCCTCTATTTACCGGAATAATTGGGGGAGGCATAGTCCGATAAATAGCAAAGTACCGAAAAAATCTACAGGTATGAATATTTAAGCGAGTCACTTAGTGTGGCAAAGATGTTGGTGTAGCCAGGAGGGACGATGAGCCGCAAGTATATCTGGTCATTTATGACCAACCATTATCTGTCCAAAGGAAAGGAAGAAGAGAAAATGTGGTGAGAATGTGTATTTAACATATTTCCTGGGTCTCCGCAGTGTAGTGCGTATTTCGTGCGAGCACGTAAGCATGCAGCTACCAGACTGCTAAAAATGCATCACAACGGGCAGACATTCTGTCTGTATCATCTCTCTCTTTAAAATTCATTTTAACCACTTTTCACTATTCAATAAATTGTGGCATTTAGAGTGCTGTCATGTGGCGTGTAGCCTTGCCTTGAAACATCTGCTTCTAGTTTGTTTCCTGAGGGGTAAGCCATTCCACACAACAAACATGCACAATCTTTAACTTAAATTCAGGATTGACTATAATAAGTGGCACAAGGTATTTCCCTAAAAACGTACACTGTAAACGTGAGCAACACCATGCTCGACGACGACATAACCAAGCCTTTGCATGATTCTAAAAACTGCTCTCTTCCCCCTGCCTTTCAAGTAAACACGCTTATCTTGCCAGCGTACAGTAACAACGCATTTCACGTCCTACAAGCAGCAAGTACTTATGTTGATAAAAACTATTTTCAGTGTAGAATAAAATCCAGTACCTACTTTTTCGTGATTTCAAAGAGCAATGCAAGAATACACTTTAGAAATAAATTTCGCTTTCAAAAACATGTTAAGATTTAGGTGTATGTAGTTAAGTATGATTCTGTTGAAAATGACCGTCCTCCCGTGAAAGGCAACGAATTGCAAAAAAACATAAATTTCTTTGCGGGAAATATGTATTGTATTTTGCCACACATATCCCGCAACTTTTATACTCATTTTTCGTGTGAAAATATGAGGAGCGGCCTGTACACGAAACGTTTTAGGGGAAAAAATGGATAAAGTGTAAAAATGTTTCTGACCACAATAAAATGACACCGAAGGTCCCGCACCGTCAGGGAATAGCCCAGAGAGTACAAGTAAATTATTTATACGTGCTATCGTTGCATTGAACAGCTACTAACAATTGTGCAATCAAGTTGCCGGCATATTGCGCAATCGAGTCCCCAGCAAATTGTGCAGTCGAGTGGCTGGCAAATGTCCTAGTAGCAAGCACTTGCTGAAACAGCACTTCTTCCAGTTCCGGGTATTTACACTGTTTGCCTCGCAAAGCACATTTGTTTTTAGGAAATTTTTCCCATGTATTTTTTTTCTCTGAGTCAATGCTGTACATTTTTATCATCTTTTCACACCGTACAAGTGGTAGTTAGACACAGCAATAAAATAAAAAAATAATTGTGGCTTCAAATTTTGTTCGTTAAATACGAAGCCCGCTAATTAGAGGTCCAATAAACCGAGGCATTACTGTACTTCCAAATTTAAAAAAATGTTTTAAGAATTGATACATTAATAGAAATTAGTCTTCGAATGTGAAAAGTTTTGCGAATGTTGTTTGTAAGCAAGCACCACAAAAATAAATAAAACAGTTTACTTATAAAAATTTGCAAATTTACGCTGAGAGTTTGCACTATCTTCCAAATAGATAAATGAAACATTCCTATGCCAGCCTTCTCTACCCTTATCCCTTAACACCCATCTCCTGTCACTAGGATATTGTTTGTCAGCTGATTTCATCATCACTCCTCTCCCTTCTCTATCTCTCGACAACCCCTTCTGGTGGCAACACACACTGCGAGCGATCACAATTTTTTCCTTTTCTACATCTGTGTTGCCAGTGTTTTCCTTCAGCGTTTCAGCAATACATGGGCAAAAAGGCATGTAAGAACATAGAAACCGTACAGTGGGCGGCAGAAGCAACATCTGGACTCTGTTACAAAAGGAGTGAAGGGGCAGCACTATTTTTTTGGGGAGATGAGTGGATTGTCACATTCCAGCATACCACTCATTAGAAAAGAAAAAAATAAATAGAAAGCAGCCCAGCCCACCATAAAAGAGAAGGCAAACAAGAAGTTACTACTTTCCTCAACATGGGTGCAATTAATTTTTAAATAAGTTCTTAAAAGCTGAGTTGGTTGGTAGTACTTGTCATTTTGTTGGAAGCAATATCAGAAATGAAACCAGAAACATATGCAAAAGTAGTGAGGCAGTTACAAATATTAGTGATGGGCGATACAGAATAAAACAGATACCGATAACCTTCCGATACACTTCATAAATCAATCTGATAACCGATACAAAACCAATTAGATTTTATTGTAGTCTTTGTAGTAATTCCCATACTTTTATGTTTTAAGTAGGTACAATTGCTCAGTTAAAATTTCTGATGCATCATAAAGGCAGGATTTACAACCCATTGTGTGGCTCTAAAGCTGGGTTTACAATAGAAAAATTAAGTGTTAAATTATGTTTTATTTCATGCGCAGAATAATTGAGAATGTGTTACCTCATGTATTGGTTTCCAATGGAAGTTAGTAGATTGTGTGCGTTAATGGGATTTCCTTAAGAGTTAAAAGAAATAGTTACATTTTATATCTTAGCCGAAATTTGTGAGGCGGCAGAGACCAATCAGAACAGAGCAGTCAGTGTTGTTGGTGGGGTAGCTGTTATTTACGGAATATTAAAGAGGTGTGTGTGTGTGTGTGTGCGCGCGCGCGCACATGTTTATGATTATATTTGTTCACATAAATAAGCTCTGATATAAAATGTTGACTTTGAAGTATGATCTGCTTAAATATGGTTGTGTTATACAATGTTAGATTGGGAACAAAAGTAATCATAACAGCTTTTTGCCTGTTTTCATTGTCTGAAATTAAGAATTATAACATTAATTGGAAACTGCAAATACAGAAGACGTGTTTCCGAATACCAGATCAGCGCTTACTGGATAATTTTAAACCCATAATTGTTTTATTGTAAACTGAGCTTAACGTATAGGTGGAAAGTAAGCTGTATCATAGATACGTATATGGCTGTGTATGCGCACAACACCTTTGTGTACTGAAATCGGCTACCGCTAGCGCTCGAGTTTTAAATACCAGGTATTTGATGTCATTTGGCCAACCACTTTGTTCGAAGTGGTGCATGCACGTGCCACATCTATGGAGAATCTAAGTTTGTTTACTTTTTGGCGTTTGTGGTTATATTAATTGCTCGCAAGTAAAAAAAAAATGATTGGAGTGTGGTCTTTATGTATACATTTTTTTTATATCACTCATGATAACAGTCCTTTGTTGTGAAGAGAATTTTTGTGTTTAAATTCAAAAAATTGGATATATGGATTTAAAAACGGCATTGTACAAATGAGAGTTGGTGTGGTTTTTGGGTTGCAAAAATGTATTGGTTGGGAATGAATACATTGGAAAATTTACAAAATTGTAGTATCTGCAGATACTGATACCGCAACGATTACATCAGTACGTCACTAACAAATATAAATGTGCCTTACTCAGGACTCAAACCCAGAAAACCTTGTTCCATAAGCTATTTTGCAATCAAATGCGTTGTAGAGGTCGAATTGAGGACATCAACTTCAGATTTAATTGTTCTAATATTTTGAATTATAGGATTTACTAACTTAAAATAGTTACAGGTCCGTTATTTTGAAAATAAGTGACTGGGGCACTTTAAACATGAACAGTTTACATGGCCTACCATGGAGCTACTTGTGTAAAGAATTTGATATAAATTGGTTTATTGGTCTCAGAATGGCATAAAACTTCCATATTTTTCATTTGACGATGTTCATAAATGGAGGACAAAGGGGGACAATTGTATATTGCCAGTATGCAAAGTTAAATTAAAACTGATGGTAATTTTCTACTTGAGGGGCTTTCCTGAAAATAAGAAAAAAAACTCCAGAAAGTGGTATATTTCGACTCTACTAATAACGTAGAACACGAATATATTGGGGGCATAGCTTTAAAATAAGTACAACATATTTTAAAAAATTGAACAAGTTTGTGAGGTGACTGTTTCTGACAGTTTGTTTACGTTTTGAACGAAACGTTTTATGTCAACAGAAGTTGTTTTAATGAATTCAGCATAGCTTACCTAGTTGATATTGAAGCGGCCGTACTGTTAAAATAAGTACAACATATTAAAAATACTCGCTACATGTACGAGTAACTGATGTTTACGTTGACTAACGTGTGCCGCCATTATTAATGGCTACGAAGTGCAGATTTCACGCAATCTACCGGCGGCCGGCCTTACGTTAGTATGCATGCAGGCAGCGGTCGTGGTCAGTTCGATGGTGCTTCGTTCGTGATTTAAGACGGAAAAAAAGCAAGCAAGACTACGTTTCTGCGTTATATTAGCCTATTAACGAGTGCTTCTGTATATATATTCGGCTGTAAATGAGTGTTTCAGTGCGTTATATTCGCGTATGTGGTGCTTCGTGAAAACTGTGATTTCATCTAGTGATCTGACGTTGAATGGGCCATTGACAAGAGTATGTACAACCCGCCTACATTGGTGAGTGCATTTATATTATTTGTGTGGGTTTTACGTTCCTTTAAATCCCTAAAATCCTAAATTCGTAGTTTAGTGTGAAACCCACAAATCCTATCCGGTAGCTTAACGTGCAAATGTAGTTATATTACGTAAGTCAAACAAGGCTTTTTCCGGACGTTTATACAGCACAATTTCACATTCTTTCTATACTAACCTTGGATTATTCGTAGGTAACGCAGAACACGACTATAGTAGCGTCGTTAACGTATGACTAATTGTATAATATGTGCCCACCTAACCGAACAGAACCTAACCCCACGATGGGTGAATCACTATTTTACATTTTTAAACTAACCTAGGATTGTAGCGATTTTAACTAACCTAGGATTGTAGTTACTTAAAATAACGTAGGATTATAGGGTTCCCATGTAGTCTGTGATTGTAGGGTGTTGATCGGAGATTTTTTTAATATTGTATAATCTTATATTACTGTATAACCTTACAATCCTAGGTTAGTTTAGAGCCGTACAATCCTAGGTTAGTTTAAAAACGTAAAATAGTGATTCACCCATCGTGGAGTTAGGTTCTGTTAGGTTAGGTGGGTACATGCTAGGAAATTCGTCGTACGTTAATGCCCCTAATATATTCGTGTTCTACGTTATTAGTAGAGTCGAAATATACCACTTTCTGGAGTTTTTTTTCTTATTTTCAGAAAAGCCCCTAATCTAGAAAATTACCAAACTGATAACATAGTTGCATAGATTTATCATGCTAAGCTAAAATTATTTTATATCCGCCATTCTCAAAATAAGTGTGTGTCACATTAAAAAATGCATATATTTATATGGTCTACCACAGTACAACTTATTAGCCAAATTTGGTAAGAATACGTGTATTGTTTCCCGAGATATGGCATAAAAATTAGTGATGGGTTGAGTCTCAAACACACTAGTTGAGTCAAACTAACAAAGATTGACTCGTCATTAGAGTTGATTTTTTCCCCAGCAAGCATCGAGCTACTGAACGTGCAAGTAGAGTCACTGTATTTTTAGGTTGATGCATGACGTCGGGTGACTGACGACATCACTGTCGGGCAAGGTTTAGTGTGTCAGTCAGAGAGACAAGTAAATAAGCTAGGGCGTGTCGCTTGACGGCACGGCACAAAGTCTGGTGTGGGTTTAACTGTCCTTCTTACTACTGGTTTGCACGCAGCCACTGGTTTACCTGTATTGAGCATGGCCCGGGGTAGCTCCTGACTTGGATGCTGTTGCTGGTTGGAACTCGTGCCCAGTCCGTGGGCGAAGATGGTGCTGCGGCTGGCGGTACTGGTGGGGACCCGCTGAGGGCTGCTGGCCCTGAACCAGGGATTGTAGATTCCCAGCGGTACTGGAATATCTTGGCGAAATCTCTCGACAATAGGATGTGGGAGGGAACTGGTAGGTGAGGCCTCTCCAGTTGGTGGGCGGCTTGAGCTCGTTCCCGTGGAGTCAGACTGCAGACTGCAGAGGGCAGTTGGCACTGGATTGCAGTTAACACTAAGCAAGTAGCTGCCCTCTTCACTCTCCACTTCCCATCACTCCTATGGGTGTATGGCATAGAGGTAGGAACTAAGGTCTGCCACGCTAAGGAAGAGCAGGCGATGAGGATCCCTAGCTAGGTGTAAAGCTAGTCGAGGTCAAGCCAACCAGAGTCAGACCCGTTTACACCAATGGACGAAGTTCAACACGGTGTTTGGAGCGGTGGGTTACCCTGGATGTCTTACAGCAACCGTGGGTGTGTTCCAAAAGGGGTCAGACCTCTAGAACCAATCTTATCACTTCTTCCTGGCGAAAATAACAATGTGGTGGATGGAGTGAATTGGCTGGATGACTACCCACCTCGTGGATTGAGTTTCTAATGGTTTTGGCTCTACTGTACATGTGCACCAGGTACCTTGCCGTACCTGATCCATAGTATGGGTGGCCGTTTAATTTTTGTGTTTGATACGGGAGTCTGCAGTCCTGCTCTAGATTCTGCAATTAGGGTTTAAATAACGCAGTCTCCTGGTTTTTCTTTTGGCAGACGTCTACTTGGGATTAAAGTCACAGTCACTCTAGAAATGAATACTGAGAGGTTACGTAAGATCATGTGTTTATTCACGTGAGAAATAGACACAGTGTCCAGTACTAACTGCTAACTAACAATGAACTGTAATGTAAGAAATTACTGTAATACCAGGTGAAAGGGACCTGGGTATAAACTAGACAAGAGCAGATGTGGCTATGTAGCTATAATACTAACTGACCCCAACTAACTCTAATGCTTTTGTCCAGAAGGGACTCGGGGTGTCACTACCAGAGAGGTAGTGAATGTTAAGGGGGGTAAAGATTTCTTCGCGGGTTGAAGGCCTGGAAAATCTCTTGAAGAGCGGTGGTCCTTCGTGAGGAAGGCAGTAGTAGCAGAGAGCTCCAGAACACGAGGTGGTGGAGCGAGCTGCTTAGAATTAACTGACATTTCTGGGCCTTCCACTTGCCTATATGGACGGCCGGCTGCGGACCCTTAGGCTCCCCTTCGGCCGGTTGGATATTTTCGTGCTGGAGCTCCTTCCATAGCGGCGAGGGCCGCTATCTGTCCGGGGAGACTGGAAGCAGGCTTCTATGATATGCGGGGTTGCGTCGGCTGCGCGAGCTCAGGTACAGTGCCGGACTGCCTGACTGGCTTCTATCACATGTGGGGGGTGACGTGACGTCTGACATAAGGTGAAGACAGTCTTGACTGCCGTGTCCTTGGGTGCCCTTTTGCCTGGGGCATGCTGGTCGGCTCTGGTAGCAAGTCGTTCAGTATTCAAACCCTGCCTAGGGGGTTGAACTATTGGACTGGATGCGTGAGTGAAAGACATTACAAATGATGGTCACAGACAGACTGAAAGTGTGTTAATGATGAGTATGAGTTAATTGACCATAACCAAACAGAGACATTAAGAACTTTAATTAGAGTTAAAATAGACAGTAAATATTATGCTCACTGAAAAATAAAATTAGTAATAATAAAGATAAATGGATTAATGCTGTAAATAATAGTGGTGTAAATAAATTAAAATCAAATTTAGTTCTTTTATTTTGTACTAGCTTTTACCCACGGCTTCACTCGCATGGTTGTAGTAACAAACTTTTAGGGAGAAATAACGGTATTTGTTAGTAGACAGACACTGATCATAAACACAGAACAGAGCACTAACGATGTCATTTTTTGGTGCTAGAATCGCTCTTTCACATAGCCACTGGTCGTCATTTATATTTCTTTGTAGATCTGGGTAAACGCTAGCAATCAGTTACATGTCACTCTGCACCTATTACTAAAATCCCCCGTTAGTGACACAAAGCCCTCGGTATCTGTTTCTAACTGCCCATCTCCAATTTGTAATAGTGTATCAGCATAATGTCCCGTATCAACGTCATTGTAGAGGTTCACTCTCATATTTGTTGTCAAGCTGAATATCTTGACATTTGCCCATAAGCTTGATGACTTGAGACAGGCTTTGATTTCATCTGCAGGTGTGCCCCTCTGAATGATCGGTAGAGTTTGGCAGAAGTCCCCAGCCAGTAATACAACCATTCCTCCCATAATGTCTGTATTGTTTCGTATATCCTGTAGAGTTTGGTTTAGGGGGTCTATCGCTTTTTTGTATGACATTGTGCTTTCGTCCCACGCTAATAACTTACATTGATGCAGTATTGTACCCCAAGCGCTTTTTTTACTAAAACAATTTACCTGAGGGAATGAGATATTTTTTTGGGATAAAAAGTAGCCTATATCACTTCCCGGCCCTTCAACTATCTCTGTGCAAAAAATCACGTTGCTCCGTTGCGATGTGAAGTGTGCTTTCGTCCCACACTAACAACTTATATTGACGCAGCATTGTACCCCAAGTGCTATTTTTACAAAAAAAAATTTCCTAAAGGAATGATATATTTTTTTGGGATAAAAAGTAGCCTATGTCACTTCCCGGCCCCCAACTATCTCTGTGCCAAAAATCACGTTGATGCGTTGCAATGTGAAAGGACAAACAAACAAACACACTTTTGCATTTATAATACTAGTTATGATTTTAAGACATCCATCCCTCCCTCACGAACTCAGATATGCCCCTCAGGCGTCTTGTAACACTGATGTCAGAAGTGGTATGGAGGCTTTTAATTGTGAATTAAGTTAGACAGTAGGCAAGTAATTGGTTATATTTAAAGAAATTAATTTTTTCTAAGAGTTGTAGGCTGCAAAATTAAGACTATTTTGTACAACCATCGCAGTGAATGCTAACTAGAAAAATGTCTGCAGAACTGAAAGCACTGCGAGCATTAATTGAGGGGCTAGGCAAATGGTTAATGTTTGCACGAGTGTTAATAGCCTTGATAACAAAATTAGTAGTGTAAATAGCCAGTAAACAAATTTAAGTAAGTTGGTAGATAAGAAAATAGACACAGTAAATGAAAATGTTGATAAGAAAATAGGCACTGTAAATTTAAATGTAGACAAGAAAATAAAAGGCATTAGCGAGTTAGTGAGCACAAGAATTGAGTGAGAATGAAAGAATGGACATTTTAAATGAAATAGTGAACAGTGTAAACAACAGGATGGACAGTGTAACTGAAGTAATGGACAGTGTCAGTTGAAGGATGGTAAGCGTGGAGAATTAAATGAGTGCAATGTAGAAGGAATGGCGACATTTTCTTCAGCAGCGGAGTGCAAGTCGTAACAAACACAGCAACCTCGGAAGATAGTCAGCAGCTCTGTAGCATTGATGTCACGCAGTCAAGAGTGGGGAAGAGGGTCTCAATTAAACCTGCCCCTTATAATAATCGCCACCCTGAATGGCTGGTCATCCAAGCAGCGGGCTTTCTACCTCGCAGCTGTATTGAGACGCCTCGCACTCAGCATACTACAAACTTTGCCAGAGCGAAATTGACTAAGAGTATTTCACACTGGTGTCTGCCTTGGAGCTACGTTTTGGCAACCAATACCTGCGATTTACCCACCATGCTCAACTGCGGAGCCACACTCAGCGACCAGGAGAGCCAGTGCAGGAGCTATGGCAAGACATTGTGCAGCTGTCTCAACTATCTCTGGAAGGGTGCTCCGAGGAGGCGTGCAACATCATTGCAGTTGGCTTCTTCACCGATGCCATCACAGACACAGAGGTACGGCAAGCGGTACGTCTGGCTGCACCCGACAGCATGCAGGATTCCCTGTCCCGAGCACTGGATGTGGAGTCAGCAAAACAGGAGCCCACACCCAGACCTCCAGTATGCGCAGTGACGCTGATCAAAGATGAAGACAATAACTAAGACACTGAAAGAGTTGCAGTTG
Organism: Clitarchus hookeri; assembly: GCA_002778355.1. Taxonomy (NCBI): domain Eukaryota; kingdom Metazoa; phylum Arthropoda; class Insecta; order Phasmatodea; family Phasmatidae; genus Clitarchus; species Clitarchus hookeri. The sequence goes on along the minus strand of NQII01002514.1, from coordinate 60,669 downwards.
GCTTTGAGGGACATCGCTTACAGGGTTCATGCTACAGACGTTCGCCACCCCCACCCAAACGGAGGGAGTGTTGGTCATGCGGACAGCCGGGGCACTTGAGAGCCTATTGCCCACAACCCCAGCAGCAAAAACAGAAGCAGCAGCGAGATGAACAAATGGCTTTGATAAGTGCATGCAAGAACTTGCATGAAGGAATTTGTGAACTTCATGCAGATGTACAGCAACTGAGACAGCATGCACATCTACCAGCTGGTGTTGCAAGATGCACACCTCACAAAGCAGTTGGAAAATGCACATGATAACTTGTGAATGCTGTCCAGTTTCCCTGCGTACACTGTGCCACATAGCAGTGAAAGAAGCCAATGACATGGAGCAAATTATGTGATGGTCCCTCTTAGTAGTGGCTCTGAGGATAGTGGCCCCAAGGAGGAAGTACCTCGTTGGGCACAACCTGCAGCATCCACCACATATGCCTGTACTTTTCAGATTGGTAAACAAGGTCTAAAGGAAGATGCAATGGAAAATTCTGTAGTTGCTTCATATTTTCAAAACCGAAGGGATTAGACCTTCTGTAAGGTTCTTGAATTACAGAATTATTGGGAAGGCCCCTACAGGACGATCAATGATGTGGGCTTTTGGTTTTGACGTCAAAGCTCTTGGGTGGAGCCGAAGGCTGTCCACATTGACTGACGGGCACTCTACAAAGGTTCTGATGTTGCAGAGTCTGTTCGGGACGAACAGACTTGAGGAGGGGGGTAGTTTTAGGTGTTGCTGGTCTGCGTTGACCTTGGCCCATCCCGCGCGAGCGTGCGGAAGAGGATGGTTTGAATGACAGGCGAGTGATAATCCTAGCAGTGTTTGAAGCTATAAAGACGTGCTGCCATGAATTCTTCCTCCTGGTGCCGTGATAAACTTTTTGTGACTTGCGAGCTGCTGATCTTCAGCAGATTTGATTTAGGCATTTCTGTGAAGAATTTTCTGGTTTACTTGACCTCGTTTCTCTGAGTGTGACTGGGTGCCTTGAACCTTCCAGATGGTCAGGGTGACTGATATATAAGGACGATGGGCCTCCGAGGTAGGAGTTGATGAGTGGCTGGAGTTCCAGCGATAGACAACAAGCGAGAAGAGAAGCGCGCTGCAAGGGAAGTGGCCAGCGGAGGAAAATTTGCGACTGTGAGGATCGGCTTAGCGAATAGTGCAACTGGCAGGCTGGCTGGACTATTGTAATGGATACGTGAGTTAAAGACATTACAAATGATGGCAACAGACAGACTGAAAGTGTGTTAATGATGACTATGAGTTAATTGACTATAACCACAGACATTAAGGAGGGCGTTAATTAGAGTTAAAATTGACTTTAAATATTGTGCTCACTAAGAAATAAAAAGAGTAATGGTGAAGATAAATAGATTAATGCTGTAAATAATAACTGTGTTAATAAATTTAAATAAAATATTATAAAACCAAATAAATCAACACTACGAACAACACAGGAACCACAAAAAACAACCAGAGGAAAGAATAGATAAACCAACAGAGTACACAGACCACAAAAATAATTATAAGTCTTGATGACATTTCGGGGTCTGGAAAGTGCCCCCTTCTTCAGGTGAGATACTGGAAGAACAATCGCAGTAGACTGAGCTGAGGTGGAAAACAGAGAATATATATACGATTACGGCACTCTTCCAAGCGCACCAATAGGAGGGCAGGTAGTTGCTGATTGGTGGTGCTTGGAAGAGTGCTTGCTGATTGGGCCGAGAGGCAGCCTATGTGGTGTAGGTACTGTGGAGTGGAAATGCAGGTCTAATTTGAAGTGGAATTATTCATTTTAGACAACAAAATTTTGTTTTTTTATTATTGGTAGCCATACACCTTTTAATCCTATGCTTTGCTGACTAATGACATTACTATTGCAGTTGATGAAAGCTGATTCTTGAATTTTTCTTTTTATGGCATGTTACTCTTTGGTTATGGGTACAGAATTTTCCCACGGAATCTTATGACTATTTAACCAGGCGTGTTCAGCTAGTTTGGATTTTTCTGTTTCACCCTGTTTAGTGTTAGAAAATTTTTTTGTTGGTGTGCAGGAATCATGCCTTTGAGGTAGTGAAACATCTAAAAAACCATGCTGCTAAAATGTTTTTCCCAACAGTGAATATGTTTAGCTAACAAAGTGCATGTAATGCTAACCAGGAACAACCACTAAAAAAGGATGAAGACAAAGATTTAAAGTTACTCAATCTTCTGGCAGAATGCAGGAAATTAAACCAGTCACTTTTCCACCCAAGGTCAAGCTAGGTTTCTGTATGGCTCTCTTTGCAGGTCATGTGAACTTCTCAGATGAAGTGACGGCTTCCCAGAGGATTTGTGATGGGGTAGTGCTGTTTGTGGATGCTGCGGAGGGTGTCATGTTGAACACTGAGCGACTTCTGAAACATGCAGTTCAGGTGAGGCTCTGAATAGTTACGTACTCTTGTCATAACTTTCTCCTTTTCTACCTTTACTTAAAATAACCACCAAAATACATGTTGTCGTTTTGTTATTTTCTTCTTCTATATTCCAACATTTGTTTAATCCATTAATTTCTGGCTCCCATAAGGGTGTGCAAAGCAGTATTATTGATTTTTAATTGAATATGAATCAGTAACAAAATATTTGCAAAGTCGAATGGAATTAAAAATATTAACGCCATGTAATACAGTAGAACGTCTCTATGTTGACCCCATTTATAGTTTCCATCTTTATATAATAACCCGCTTTTGGGGAAAGGTAAGAAAAATTTAATGAAAATAGTTGAAAATTCAAGGGAAATCTGTTAAAAAATTAATTTTTTCATGCTGTTTTTGGTTGGTAATTGTTGCATTTCTCTTAGTGAGCTTTGTACTAGACATAGCACATATCTAAAAATAGACACCAATCCTCTAGGCTGTCACCACAAGCCAACACCTATTTACTCCACCCACCCTCTACCCCTCAGATGGCCAAATCATTTATCGCACGACACAACCACCATCTGTGACTGCCAGCCAGGGCAAGCCTAGCGAGGGGTGGGTCCACACACACTTGAACTCGTGTGTGGCGTCGTGTGTATTGCCAACCTATCAGGTGGCAAGGGGCTTCCTCGCTTGTAGAATGAAGCGGTACAAAGTCAAAATGAGCAACGGCGGTAGGTGCTACATTGTACTAGGTGGGAGCACCAGATGCTGAGGCTTGTAAATGTATCCGACAGCTCTCATGGCGCGTCAAGCCCCCCCTGAACCATTAGCCGACGCCTTATGTGTGACCTCTGTCTCCCAGTCTTGGAGTCGTGATGGAGTTAGCAGCTCAGAGTCCAGGAGAAGGCATTGTCGATATGCCACCTAAGGCTCCCAACCACACTCTCGAAGGTAAACCACGTCATGGTAATGGCTACATCGTAACCGCATAACTAACTGCATTGTTTCTTGCAAAAAGTTAGGGTGCAAGTCGTCTGACTTCAATATGTTGGAGTTCTGAACTCGGTTAGCCGCTCTGCTAATGCAAATCCCTGCTTTCGGATACGTATCTATGTTACAAACATTGGCCTCAAAGGTTGTAACATAGTTAAAGCTGGGTGGCCACATTTACAATTTGCAAGCGGAGCTACAAAACCACAAATAAATTTCACTAGCCATAAGTGTAAACTAAGGTGATGGCAAGACTTTCTAGTGAACGCAGGAAAGCATTTTAATTACGAGGTATGCGACCTACTTGGCGAAATTATACACAATTATGCTTAAAGTCTGGTTACTACAATGGAAACAACAAAATCATATTTACATTCAGCACTTAGAACACAAATAGATAGCTAAGAGAAAGTCTCTACTGTGAGAGTACATTACTTACCTAAACTTGACACTACGGAGTAATTAATGGCATGCAACATCGGTCAGAGTCACTTATGCTAGTTGAGACCCTACGTAATGGGTTCTTATATTGTTAGCTGGTATAAG
>NQII01002514.1:17289-56666 GCA_002778355.1 Clitarchus hookeri | reverse complement strand
GTCGTCAACTTCGCGGGGTTCCTGCTAGGGGCAGTAATTGCAGGTGTTTGGACCTCAATCACTTGACGTTGAGCTCGGGGCGGTGCACTGGTGAGTATAGGTCTTCTTGGTATTCGGGTTGGGGTGTAGCTGGGTACCAAGTTCAGCCGTCTCACCACCTTATCTGCGGCTGAGGGCCGACTTGGATCTACCGGTTTCTTGGGTGACGTGGAAGGCAGGGGTGATACAGCTCGTGGAATGTGCTTAATCAGGTGCTTGTGTTCTCCGGAGCTGGTGGTGGTACCCCTCTGCTGAGCAACTTCCTCCTCCTTCCAAGTATAACATACTCACTGGGCACACAGTTCACTACTCTTTAGGCCTCCAACCAGGGCTATCCCCTGCTTGGCTGCTTTCTCCCGCCCAGCCCTGTGATGTGGCATAGGGGGCTGACAGTATAGAGAGGTGGACAGCGGGTGTACCGTAGGGGTAGGCTCGGCCTGCGATGAAGTAAGATGAGACAGGTAGATGGGGTAGGCAGGCCTGATCAGCTGGTCTCCAGCAAGTGACTTGGCTGGGCGGGACTTTGCCGGCAGACCCAAGCACTTGACAGAAGATATCAGCAGCAGGATTGGGGCGTTGCTTCTCGTGTTACTCAGGAAGGCAGGACTTTGCTATAGATCCAAGTACAGTAGAACCTCGATTAACAGTGTCTCGATTATCCGTGTTCGCGATTAACCGTGCTCACTATTCCGGGAGAATTTTTTTTTTGTTTTTGTAAGGGGTTCAATTCTAAAAAACGTACAGGCACAAAGGAAAGGCATAGGCGTGTAAGCAGGAAGTTAGATGTATAAAAGTTCCTAGAAACTTCAGACAGAGACCCGGTACTACCGAGAAAAAAATGCAGCCGAACCTTTATTAAAATTTTCTAGGAATTTAGCTAGTAAGCGGCCATACTTTAGTCTAAGAAATTGTCCCCTCTTTTCTTCCTTTTCAAACGGCTCAATTGTTCATTTCACACTTCTCAGTTTGGTTCTGGCCGTCGCTTTACATAGTCCTTCCGAGCGGTCAACAATGAGTGCTAAACGTAAACGTGTCGTGCTTTCTCTAGAGAAAAAAGTATCGATTATAAACTGTGCTGTAGATCGTGGTGAAAGTGCAAAAAAACTTGCAGGTGAGTTCGGTGTGGGTGAACAGACCGTGCGTGACTTAATCAAGCAAAAAAATGACATTTTAAAGTTGATATCTTCTGCAGAATCCACTTCTGAGCTATCAGCTGCGAGAAAAACTATGAAAAAGTCATCATTATCTGACATGGAATCTGCTCTTTTTGAGTGGTTTAAACAGAAGCGTACTGAAGGAATTCCGATTTCTGGGCCAATGGTTCGTGAAAAGGCAGAATGGTTTCATGAAAATTTGAAAATTGAGGAAAAATTTAATGCTTCCCAGGGCTGGTTATTTAGGTTCAAAACTCGACACGGTATAAGACAGTTGGACATCCAAGGCGAATCTCTGAGTGGAGACTTGACTGCTGCAACATTGTTCAGTGAGGAATTCAATTCATTGCTTTCAACGTTGAACCTGTCCCCTGACCAAGTGTTCAACGCAGATGAGTCAGGTCTATTCTGGAAAATGCTACCCTCAAAATCACTCGCTGCGCGATCTGAAAAATCAGCTCCTGGACACAAATCTAGCAAAAGACTGACCATTATGACGTGTTCAAATGCGACTGGGACACACAAGCTCAAATTAACCGCAATTGGGAAAGCTAAAAAACCAAGATCTTTTAAAGGAACAGAAATGAGATGTTTTCCATGTAACTATTACAATCATCCAAAAGCTTGGATGAACCAGGCTATTTTTCGTGAATGGTTTTTCAACGTTTTTGTACCATCTGTAACAAAATTTCTGGATGAGAAAGGGATACCAAAAAAAGCGGTTCTTCTGCTTGATAATGCCCCTTCACACCCCTCAGCCTCCACCCTGAAAACAATGGATGGTCAAATTTTTGTCTACTACCTACCACCTAACGTGACTTCCTTAATCCAGCCAATGGATCAAGGCATGATTTCCTGTTTGAAAAGAAGGTACAAAAAGATTTTTCTCCGTTTTATTTTACAAGAAAATTAAAATTTTGATTAATTGAAAGATTTTCTGAAAAAGTGGACCATTAAAGATGCCATTTTCGCAGTATGTGAGGCTTGGGAAAACGTACCTGCAAGTACGTTAAGACTTTCGTGGGCAAAAATCTTAGATCAAGGTTATGATGACGAAGAAAATATAGAAGAGGGGGATATAGAAGCTTGTCTTGAGCTTGCCACATCAATTCCAGATTTCACTAACGTTGATAAAGAGGATATTGTTGATTGGCTACAAAAAGATGTTAATGAAGAGGGATTCGAACGTCTAAGTGACAGTGACATAGCAGCTCGTTATGGCAGCACAAGCAGTACTCCACCTACACAACAGGATGATTCAGAGGACGATGAGAATGACAATGATGACAGTGTTGGCGGTGAAGAAGAAAAAATTCAGCCAAGTCAAGCAATGGAAGCAGTTGATATCCTCCTGAACTTCTGCGAACAGGAAAATTTTGACTTCCATGACGCCATGAATTTGAGAAAAATTAGAACTGAAGTAAGGAAAACCATTTCAAACCGCAAAAAACAAAGACTCATTACTTCATATTTCAAGCAGTGATAACGTTATAACATGACATTGTACACCCATATTACAGTACATATGTAATTCGTTAAATAAAAAGTGTCTCAATTAACCGTGGTTTTCAATTATCCGTGCTACCCCGCCCCGCTATTACCCCGGATAATCAAGGTTCTACTGTATTCACGAAGAGATGGGGGCTCCCTAACAGGTTTTGTTTATTGGTCTTCAGAAAGTAACTTGGCTAGGGCGGGACTTCACCATAGATCTGAGCATCACAAAAAGTTGGTTCTCTTCCTTAGTGTGAGGTTGTGAGCGTGGGTTTCAGCTCGTGACTACTCCTGCAAGGATGTAAGTGTTTAGTGGCGAAGCAGGAGATAGCGGGATCAAGGTAGAGAAGTAAAGAGTGCTGGGAGTGATAACTCAATAAAGTTTGGATTATGTTTGTTTATTAACTTGACCAGTAAACACACAAAAGCAGCCTGCACCCTGATAAGAGCCTGAAGGGCCGGTACTTGGACGCCAACCAGAGTGACCCCTAGACTTGGTAGACGCAGATGCATGGGGGGGTTCTCGGACTCGTGATCTTAAAAAGTGGAGCTACTGGGTAGCTGAGAAGCGCAGAAGGCTTCGGTGAGCTGACGGGCAGTTTGGCGATCTATACTGATGGACAACACTCAGCTAGCATTAGTGGAGACTGAAGAAGTCAGTATGCTGTTGGGCAGAGCATCACACTACTCTGGAGTCGCGTGAGGCAGGATGGCTGATGACGTCTGTGCGCGTTCAGGCAGAGCAACACCCTACAACTGAGCAGCCCGAGACAGCCTCGAACTGTGGGCTGCTAGCTCTATATATACTCAGAGTACAGGGCCAACATGGGGGATGCGGGGGTAGCAGAGAGGATGCAGAGAGAGAGGGCTGCGGAGAAGTGGCGGAGATGGCCGAAGGCGGCCAAAGCTGGCGACTTCTCCCATCTATGGCCGAAGGCCAAAGGGGTAGGAGGCCCCTCCCGCGGAAACACGATCGCGACATTTCACTTGCTGGGCCAGCTTCATCAGGCGGCAAGTGGACCACCCACTAAAATTTATAGGCACTGTCACTGTCTATAATTGAAAGATGCTGTGAAAGGAAAGTTGACCTCTTCCTCTTATGTTGACTCTTGCTCAAATGCTATCTCAAATACTTTGACCCTCAAATCCAGTGGATTTGAGAGATTTGACTGTCTCATTCCAAGCATCTTCACCACTTTGCTGCAACAATTGAACAGTATCTGTTTACAATTACTGTAGGTTGTATGTCCATATCTTTATATAAAATGTGAGAATTTATTTCATAAACATTATTATTAATGAGCTTGAAGGATTTTGTGTAGTGTAGCACAAGTCTTGATACTTTTAGCATAAACGACAACCACCAGATTCCAGCATATGGAAAAAACACTATTGAATAGCACCATCTTCCATTCGTGAATTTGGGAAGTACTTTGCATCTTAGAATATTACGAATGTTTCTTCAGAGTCTACAGCAAATACAGCTGCTCAATCCTTTATCCAAAATCTTTGGGACTAGTGGCATTTTATATTTTGAAATTTTTCGGATTGTGCAGTTTACAGATATAGCGTTACATTATGCTTTGTTATGTCGAGTTGGGTTAAAGGGATCCAGGCAGCACATTAAAAAAATATGTTTTTTTAAAATCAATATCCACACTAAATATTTGCAGCATTTGTAAAATTATCCACTCGATCAACACTTGGTCAAGATCTTCATTTTGAGCCAACTAGAGTGCTTTCCTATATTTCATTAATTTACAGTTATCACTGTCACTATAAAACTTGAGTAACTTGTCGTTCTGCTTCTTCAAATCTTATACAGTAATAGTGCCGGCACCGTATTCTTCCATTAGTTTCCACACAGGTACACCACAATCAAGTGTCTGCAATAATTCCACTTTTTGTGTTATTGACTATGTTTAGAGTAAAACTTTGGATGGGACCGAACTTGTATTGGAGTAAAAACATGACGAACCTGGAGCGATCATGGACCGAAAGTCACGTTTAAGGTAATGTTTTTAATCTGGCTTTACATGTGAACAAAAGTGAAGATGAAATGAGAACAAACCGACAGCTGTGTAGTGACATCTTCTGGCAACTGCATGAACTGGAGAGCAAATGATACTTAAAAAATAAACACATAATAGTTTATCTGTTGTTTTTGTTCCGTAGTTCTTTTGAAGCAAGCATTTTTCATTTCTACTCTTACCAAATAAAAAATCTCTTGCTTCCTAAATTTCTTTACTATTTGATAATTTTAATAATATTTGTTTTTTCAACATTACGGTTAATAAAACTGTACATTGAATTAGGTCCAAACATTTCACATTTCCTTTTATGTGGACAGTATTGCCTTTGTAGCTTAGAATTTGCTTAAAATAAATTTTTAAACTCTGTACATGCAAACAAGCAAATAAATTCACTTCCAAAATGATGGCGTTGGTTTCGCTCTTATTCCCAATGCACTCCTGTCTGCGGTGTTTAGATTAACTTCCAATCAGGATTCTACACTCCAATCCACCTTGCCGACTGAAGTGGTTTACTCAATCCAGTCCTTCCGTAGTCCTGCCTGGGTGTGTTTGTTGTAAAGTTTCAATAGAGATTCTTCATTCCACTCAGAGTTCAGTCGTGACTAAACTGTTTAAGAAACATCCCCAACATGAATTTTAACAAAAAACCACAACATAAAAAGCATAATAAAATGTTTTAAACTAACCAAGCATTATCAATTAGCGCTGATTCATAACTAACAGTTGGACAGCTGGATGGTCGTGGCAACTTTTCACTACCATGTTGCCACAATTTTTACGTGTCACATGACTCAAATACATTAACTCTTGTTATGTGTAACAGTGGAAGTAATCATGCATCTAGCAAACATAAAAAAATTTTGGTTTTTGGATCTTTTTGAATTTCTGAATTTTGGATAAATGATTATGCACCTGTATTAATTAAGTAAACATTTGATTCATATTTGAACATTTTGAAGCTTCGCTCACCTCTAGGTTTCTGTGAATTAGAGCTGCAATTGATGCTGCATATGCATAGAAGTTCTGAAGTTGTCTCAAAATTTACAGGATATGATTTTAGATACAATTTGTCTGTGTGTATTGGCAGCATTGGAAAATAATAAAAAAAAATTTATGAAGCTATTGCTTTAGTATTGAGCTTTTCTTCCTATCAAAATGGATGAAATACTGAAATTTTTTTAGTTACACCACAATCACCAAAAATATTAAATCATAAATATGTATCCTGTGTATGCTGCCAATTTTTCCGATCACTACTCATATCCATTGCTTTTTTAACCATTTTAATCTTCACATGAACTCGGTGGTATCCACTTTCTGATTAGGGCTAGTGATGAAACCCGGGTAATTGAGTACCCAAGTACCCTTAGCGAAAATACCAGGGTACTCTTTAGTTTGGGTATGGGTACCCGAAACCGCCAGTACTCGGGCACTCGTTACGCGTAGTGTGTCGTACCCGGTGAGGAGGTGTTTGCGTATGTTTCTGGCGATACTGTAGGTTCCTGTGTTCTGTCCAGCAGCTTCCTCTGCATTCTTAGTAGCATCATGAATTGTTGCTCTCGTTGCTGCAACCAATGTTTTTTCTAGTGAAAGTAGGGGAAACTTTGACGGCTCTCCGTCCAGTGATTGGAGGCTTTCTTGACAACCACTTCTGTCCGAATGTAAAGGACAGTGACACGACAGCAACCTTCAAAACCTCTATATCAATGTCCCTTTCATCTCTGTTTCAAATGGACGTAAATACGCCAGAGTTAGTAATTCTACAGCAGGTTGCTTCATTACATGATCCCCGATATAAGGACTTGTGCACCGAAGACGAGACCACACAGATGTGATCCGACAATATGTTTGCCAGATGGTAACTGGTTTTCCTCACATACAATGGAAGATCAGCTTAGTGACCAATCAGGTGTTAGGGAGCCGGATTTCGACCTTATTATTTCCTACACCCATACAGAGATCGGATGGCATGTCCCAGTTTGAACACTACCTCAGTGAACCTCAGGTTGGACACCATTTTGACCCTCGGGAATGGTGGAAAGTGCACAAAAAGTCCTACTCCACGTTAACTCTTTTAGCAAAGCTATATTTGGGATGTTCAGCATCTTCCGCTAGTTCAGAGAGAACCTTTTCGACTTCTAAGCATAGTTCTCAATGGCCAGAGAACGTTAATTTGCTTATATTTGTACACACTAACCGAGTTTTCCGAAACCCCTAAATTGCAGATCTCATTCATTTACTTCCTGTGTTATTTTTGTTAAAACAAATGTGTAACATTAATTTGGTTTGTTTGTTTAGAGATAATCGAGGAAACATCACCAATACTTTTCTAAGAAACCTGTATTGGTTTGAATCGTTATTCTGCTCAATTTTCATTACAAACAGGCCTTACGATTATTTGTAACGTTCATTGATGTTCCATTATGTTCACATGATTAAACAACTAAACGATTAACGTCTGAGTAAAATAATATAAGTATTTAAACTCATTTATGGTTACATTCCTGTTTCCTATAAGAAAAATCTCCTCTGTTCAGAGTTGCACATATGTAGGAAATAGATATAAACAAATTATTTTATACTTGTATTCATGTGCGATTTACAGTATATACCATCTTGGCCATTACATACGGTACAACCTATTTGTCTTTACAATAGAACTGTTCAGGTAGAATGTACATTTCGGAGTAACTAGTACATATTCGTGCTCTTCGATCACACAGTACATATTACACAATTGCAAGGAACGGGTATCCGGGTAATAGGTTCTGTGTGAATGGGTACCTGGGTACCCGCTTCTTTGCACTCTGGTACTGGGTATTACCCGAAGACACCGGGTAGTGCTTGGGTACCCGAATACGTGGGTATCACTAGGCGTAGTTCTGGTTGACCTCCCATGATGCACAGGGCAAATGCTCAGAATCATAGGATATTGTCCAACTTTCTGTGCAACTTGCCTTTGCTATTTTCCTGTGTTTGTGCTGAGCATACATAATTGTAGTGAAGGTCATGCTGATACATGTATTCAACCTTCTTGTTCTGTGCTACGTTCTGAACTAACTCAGTTGTAGCCCAGCCTTTACTGTAAGTTTTGATAAATTCATTAGTTCCTTGAATCAAGTAGTGTACATTAGTTGATTTCTTCAACGAGACTGTGCCCCTTTGTTTCCTACAAATAACCTTGCATGTCAGTTTTTCCTTTGTTTCGATTCAGTGAGAAATTCTCTTTGCAAAATTGTGAAAGAAATTTGAAATTTTTCATGGCATGTAATAAGAATTCAGATTCTTTGTGTTTATACTGCTCTTATTTTTGCTTGTAGAATATTCATTCTATACGATTTTCAACAGTGTCTATGAAAAATTTTGTTACCATTTTTGTTTGAGTTCTGTACTACCCATATGTCTGGCTCCTTCCAATTGTATTTTGTAAGTACAGTATTGATACTTTAAAATGTTTATAATTATGGTGTGAGTTTGTTAGTATAACTTGTGAATGTTTACAGGAGAAGTTAGCAGTTACTATATGCATCAACAAAATTGATCGCTTGATGGTGGAACTAAAGCTGCCCCCACAGGATGCCTACTATAAACTGCGCCACATTGTGGAAGAAATAAATGGTCTCCTCAGGTACCATTATTTTTTATTTTGGGTGTAGGTAGTGTTGCATAAGAAACCTTCATACCTAAAAATATTTGTGTCTTAGTTTATTGAAGTGTTCAAGAAAATAAGAGGAGTGAAATAACCTTCTGTTTCACTACATCATGTATTGTAAGGGTGAAATTTTTCTTTATGTGTAAAATGATACCTCAGTATTTTGTAGGAGAAAATTTGCTGAACATAGTATGTAACCAGGTAAGGATTTCTGCAAGTTACTGTATTTATTTGTGTAAAATCCCCCTTTTTGTATAGCCCTCCCCCAGTTTCAGACAGGTGAATTCTAAAAAATTAATATTCCTTGTATAACCCCAGCCGTGATTTTTAACTGCTAGCTAGATCACTGAGAAAGAAGCAACAAAAAGGAAACTCCACAAAAATGTGTCCCAGTATATTTACAAGTTATCTTGTTCAACTGTGTACATCACCTTGCTGGCTGGCTGTGTAGATGTGACTGACCTTGAAGCCGGCTGGATGCCGTTGCAGCTTCGTGTTAGTGTGCAAGTAGTCGGGCATTGTTTTTCGATCACGCAAGCGCTGTTGCCACGCCTCAGTAATATGTCCCTTGGTTTGCCTTTTCCAGTGTTTGCATTTAGTTTCAAGGCTGTTGACATGCAGAATGTTACGCAAGCATTAGCGTAAGGTTACTTTGACACGCCACGAGGTGACGTCCTTGGCTTTTAGTAGCCTGCATCTCTGTCATTTCCCCATCTCTGTGCCGTTACGTATCGTCGCTAACATGTCCGCCACATCTTCTCTACACCTCAATGCTGGAAGTGTGCTGCGCCACCTGCCAGTAGGCAGCCCGCAAGCCGCCGCCTCCGCTTGCCACTCGGTGGACTGGCTGGTACCACCCTGATTTTAATACTGATGTCCGGGCCAGGTTGCTGGTGTAGTGTTTCAAACTTCCCGCCCTCAGTGCTGGAGCTACAGTGACACCCAAGCTGGCACCATCTTGGTTTTTACCAGTTGTTTACATGGCGTGACCGCGGTAAGCCGTTACCAGGGTTGATAAAAATCATAATTAAAAAAAACAAACAAGAAATTGGATTTATTTGATTTAAATCAGGTTTTTTTGATTTGTTTACATATTCCCATCTTTTTTCATTTGGAAATCAGTTTTTATTAAAAAAAACATCTCTTTGTTTATTTTAATTATATTTTAATTTATAAAATAAAAAGAATCAACATTGCAGTTCTTCTAAAATTATCGATTTTAATCACATTCAAACAAAAAATCAACAATGAAAAATTCAGAAAATCAACGACTTAAAATTGACAAAATCCGTTTGGCTGGTTACATAATTATTTTTTCCCATTCAGGTTCTTTAAAAGGAAAACTAATTTGGCTGCCTTCTCGGTGCCTAACCTATTTCTTATTTTGGTATGCACCAAATTAAACGTTGAAAATATTCTTTCCACCCCAGCGGAAGATGCAACAGCACTTAGCAGTTGCTTTATTATCTGTAATTCTGCTTCAGTTATACATTTTTTCATGTTGTGGATTGCTAACCACCAATCAGTAGGGGCGGTTTTCTGTATGACTTGTTCATCAACTAATACTCCAGTGAAAGGCTCAACCTTTCCATTCAAACAAATAAATGCTATTCATCAAACTGGTTCCTGTCTCTCCATATTTTTTTCGCAAAAATTGTAAGGCTGCATCACTTTCGTCGCTTGACAACTTTTCTTGGGGCAGTTTTGGATTCACCATGTAAGCTAGATAGTGAGCCGGTGTCATCGCTTGGCGATAACGTTTCATGACAATCTTGATTGGAATCATATGTAGTTACTCCTCTAGTGGTGAATTAATTCCTTCCAGATAAGTACGCTATCTGAAATGGTACACTTATCGCTCTGAATCTTGTCCAGAGCTTTGGCTATTGGCTCTAGTTGTGCAATTAGACCTTCTGCATTTCTTTTAATACTCATATTTTATAAGAGGTTTCTAATGTCAGAGCTAATTTCCTCTTTATTTTCATCTGTTACTTGCATCAAAATCTGCCAGTTTTTAACATAGCTCTTTAGTGAATCACAAATTGTGTTCCATCTTACTTCTTGTGGCATTACTAAATTATTCGCCTTGGTGAGTAAACATTTAGCATGCGCGAAATTATTGTTTCTGAAGTACTTCATAACTTTCAGAACATGTGTTGTAGCATCTGGAATTTCTAAATCTTGAGCCAATAGGTTAAGAATATGCACAGAACATCCGTAGGTAACTATAGGTACATTAACTTCCGCGCCATTATCGTCAGCAGTGTTTGTTTGAAGCTGCTTACGCATTTTTGCCATGTTAGCTGCATTATCCAATACAACACTTCTAACTTTACAGTTAAAAAGATTTCTGCTTTTTGTATACTTTTATTTGCCACAGTTTCTAAATAGTCGGCAGTGTGACTGTGATCTGCCGTATCAATGGTATCAACCAGGACAGTTTTACCATCATTCGTTGAGACACACGTGCAAATGATACAGTCGTTTCGTATGTTAGACCACCCATCAATTGACAAGGTTACAGTTTTATTCTCTAAATCTGATCTACTTTTGTTTTGTTCGTCCTTGAAAATTTCATTGAGCAGCTTGCCACCAATATCAAATCGATTTGGAGGAACGTAACCTGGCCATAACATTCTCATCAATTTCTTGAACTCTTCGTGCTCCGCGTGCAGAAATGAGGTATTAGTTGCATAAAAATTCTTCACTAATTGCAAATCAAAAAGATGTTTCTGCGTGGCATCTGTTTTTACAACGTAGTCATCTAGTTTTTTTCGGCCTAAACCAGCGCTCTGATTGGCTTTAGGTAAGGAACTAGCAGATGCAGAAGACACCGAGGCACAAGCATTTTCGTTTACTCCTAAAACAAACATCTCTATAATAATATGTTTTGTAAATAAATGTCCTGGTAAGTTTTCTACCAACAACAAGGCCTGATCTCATACGAACGTGCAGTATCCGTTACCACCAAAGAAAGTGGCGTGATATCCTGCCGGATATTGTAAGATATAAAATTAATCACACCACATAACTACATAAGTTATAAAAATGTATGACAAACAAAAATCATAGTACTGTTAATAAAAAAGATAGTAAGTACCCGCGCTCGCGGCGGCACTTTCGCCGACGTCGTCTGAGTCAATGTTCTGATTACGATCATTTTCTGCCCCACATATTTCTAAATGTTTTTTCATTCTTGCTACTAAACCCATTAACTCCCTATTACAACTTTTACACACCGCTTTGTTAAACTTTCCGCAAGCAGACTTTTTTTCATCAAAATAAACCCATACTGCATCTTTTTTTCTTCCAGCCATTTTGTTGTATTCACACTTTCACTAATCAATCACGAATGACCGGGCGAAAACACATTAAGTCGTGAGTTTACATTTCGGGGAATACCCGAACTGTGTAGACAAACATAACATTGCACGTATTTGTGCGCCATAATTTATGTCGGGGAAGTCCCTTGACACTTTTTGGTCGATTTTGTTGCATTAAAAAAGGTATTGATTTAAATCAATGATTCTTTTAAAAAAATCACTTGATTTTAATTGCATTTTAAATCACTGATTAAAATCAGGTGATTTAAATCATCTCAACCCTGATTAAAATACATTCATAATTCATTCTGTGTGAAGGCTGTTTTGAGTATTCATCAGTGGCGTAGCCAGAAATTTCTCAAGGGAGGGGTTACGCTGACTGGAGGAAGAGAGAAAGGTTGTACTGGCATTGGCGGTGCTGATGAACTGTGGAACTTTGAAGTTAGTTTACCATATCTTCATAAATGTTCAATGTGACCACCACGAGTGGCCTGGACGACATCTACGTAATAATAAAACTCGTTCCACACTCTTGTCAGCATGTCCGGTGTTACGGTTTGGATGGCGTCCGTATTTCTCGTTTTGAGGTCGTCATTGTTAGCCGGCAATGGTGGACAAAACACTTGATCCTTTATGTACCCCCATAGCAAAAAATCGAACGGGGTAAGATCCGGGCTTTTTGGGGGCCAGTGATGAAGAGCCTGGTCACCAGCTGCTCCTCAATCAATCCAGCTTTGCGGCAATGTCTCGTTCAGGTATCCGCTAACAGCTACATGCCCATGGAATGGTGCACCATCCTGCTGAAAAATGAAGTCCCCCGCCGCCTTTTCTAACTGAGGAAACAACCACTCTGTAAGAATGTCCAAATAAGGGATTCCAGTAACAGTGGACTCGTAAAAAAATAAATGGCCGAAAACAGTGTCTTTGGATACAGCATAAAACATGTTCACTTTGGGGGAAGCACGCTTGTGTTCAATGGTTTCATGTGGAGGCTCCTGACCCCATATCCGCACGTTGTGCCGGTTCACATTACCATTTGTAAGGAATGTCGCTACATCATTAAAAACCAGTTTAGACATGAAGGCATTGTCTACCTCTTTCTGGGGAAAGAACGAACGTGCAGAAATCACGTCTCGGTTCTTTATCCCTTTCGGTAATAGCCTGTACGAGCTGTAACCTGTATGGTTTGTACAGCAATCGCTTTTGCAACACTGTCCATACCGTCGATTGAGGGGTTTGCATTTCCCAGCTAGCTTGTCGAGTCAATTTTCTTGGACAGCGAACGAACGCTTGTTGAATCCGTTGCACATTATCTTCGGACACACGTGGCCGCCCGGAACTTTTGCCTTTGCAAAGGCACCCTGTGTCACGGAACTGACTGAACCAACGTACGATACTCCACCTATCGGGAGGATGGCGTCCGTATTTGCGACGGAGTTCACGTTGAACAGTCGTAACCAATTCACATTTAGCAAACTGAATAACACAGAACGTCTTCTGTTGTTCCGTCGCTATCGTGATGCGGACTTACACACAACACACGCTAATAGTGCGACGACAGACGCTGCCGGTGTCATCTCTCGGCACATGAAGGAAACATCAGACAGTCCCCTTCACATTGACGTGTCGAATGCGAGCTCGCTACCCCCTCACCACCTCAAACCGAGAGTTACGAACGCCATCCAAACCGTAACACCGGACATGCTGACAAGAGCGTGGAAGGAGTTTGATTATCGCTAAGATGTCATTCGGACCGCTCATGGTGGTCACATTGAACATTTATGAATGTGTGGTAAACAATCTTCACTGTTCCACTGTTCATTTGATTGGTCAATCAAGGTTGAAGGTTGTTAGGTTTTGATATTGTAGACCTTCAAATTTAGGATATTCTTTTATACTCATCCTGTATCATAAAATGCATCATAGTTAACAGCAATTATATTTTTATCAGAATTAAAGGCTTATTAATAATTTTGAAACTAATAGTTGACATCCTTACATGGCTCCACCACTGGTATCGCTGTACAAGTGTATGCAGTGTCAAATATATTATAATATATTTTCTGTTGGTCATGTGTGTGCAGTCTGTATGCAGATGAGGAGAATGTGCCATTGGTTTCCCCCATCTTGGGCAATGTGTGCTTCGCGAGCTCCCAGTATGCCGTCTGCTTCACGCTGCGCTCCTTCGCCAACATATATGCCCAGACCTACCCCGGAGTCAACGTGCGCGAGTTTGCCCGCCGCCTCTGGGGCGACATCTACTTCAACAGCAAGACGTGAGTTCTCTGTACAGCATTACTACTGTAAATAAATGAAAAATTACTTTGGACGTGTACAATTGCAGAGTTGTGTCACCAAGGAAAAATTCAAAGGATGTCATTAAAAACGTACTGTAGGACATGTTACGACTAGCGGTTGTCAATAGATGTTTAAAACCCAAAAAATACAAATAATCCCTCAAGAAATATAGTTAATAGTTCTACCAAACTAAATGCAATGAAACGGGACAAGTAACGAATGAATGAGCAACAAAGACAAGAGAATATATACAAGTACATGCACAAAATTCTAGACAACACAGATGACCACTGAGACTAAGACACGTATATTAACTAAAAACCTGACGACTCATCCTCTGTTTTTCCCTTAATCACTTACCACAATTTCAAGTATCATTCAAAGAACTGCCATGGTGTTCTGTAAATTTCAAACCTGATCTCTTGTTGTTCCAGGAGGAGGTTCTCCAAGAAGCCCCCGCACGGTTCAGCACAGCGCAGCTTTGTTGAATTTATTCTTGAACCTCTCTATAAAATATTTGCTCAGGTCAGTTATGCTTTGCATAGTTTTATTTTTTGTTTTAAGACTTTCAAACTTTTGGCCTTTATTCGTGTGGCATCCGTAGGATTTAAATGTGAATGAAGCAAAACCTTGGTCATAAATACAGAAATATTATATGTTTTAGAAATTTCCTTATCAGGAATTTATTTCTAAGCTTATCTCAGTACTATAACATTTAGAGTATGACAATTTGAATTGAATGTGCAGTATGACATGTGTAAAAGTTAATTTATACTGAACCAAGTAGCTTTAAACTTGTGCTCACACTTAGTATTGGTTTAACTTTAAATGTGTGATGTCATGTTAATGTTACATAAAGTTAAATAATATTAACTGATACTGTTAATACACAAAATTCTAAATTCTGTTTTAGATCTTTGGGGTAGAAAATAGGAGATAATATAAAACTAAACATACAGCTGTGCCAATTTGAATCTGCTTCTGCCAAATTTACTGCTGTTGAAAAAATCGGCACTTCTGCAGATGTACTGCAGATAATTTTCATCTGATTGGGAAACGAAAGTCTCGGTGAAAAAGATGCTCAACTTTCACTGTATTTTTAAACAAAGTTTGTAGTTTTTGTCCCGAGCCCCACTCTGCTGTGAGTTAACAGTCTACCAGCTTGACATTGATGAGTGTCAGAGTCTAAGGGGGCCCTGAAGAGGGGTGGAGGGAGGGAGTGTTTTCCTCCTCATCGACAGAAGGTTAAGGAGGGGGGAGTAAAGCGGCCTCCCCACTCTCTCATGCTCTGTGAGCACGACATCATACCTGATGTCACAGTTGGGGTGTCTGTTAAACAGCAGGCTGTGGAAAACCACTGTGTGGTGTGTGTCGAGCCGGTCCTCCAGTGGAAAGGCCTCTTAAGATGAGGGTGACCAACCATGAGAAGATGACAAAAACACAACGTGGATTTTTTGACTTAAAAAATTCTTGTAACTTTGGCTTTCTTTTTTTGACACTGATATTTTAAGTTTAAAGTTTTTTTATCATCTTTTTCAGTTCTCATAGATTATTAAGAATATAAAGTAATCTGCATATGTAAATTTGGTATATCAGTTTTGCATATTACTTCAATACATGTGTACACTTGAAGTTTCCTCTATATGGTGAACATAGAAAGTGTTTCCTTTGGATTCATTATAAGAAAAAGTTATATTATATTTACGAGTTAATTTGTAACATTTCCAAGTTAAAAACTAATTCTGTGACATGCGTTTATTTTTTAATCTTCCTGTTCATAAACAAATATTTTATGGCAACCCAAATGTGTAGCAAAGCACCCAATCACAAATCATCAATTAGCGTATACTTTATTTTTTGAAAGAATTAGATTTAAGAGTACATGTTTTGCAAGTAATGTTAATACTTTTTTTTGTAGAACGATTGCTTATATAAAAACAATCCACTATTTTTGTTTCAAGTCTATCACTTCACTGTCAACAGCAACAAAAACAAACTTACGCATGCTTACTGTTTTCTGGGTTCACAAATAAGTATTTTTTATAAATATAGACCAACATTTTTTTTTTGTCTTCACTTGAACCCTCACGGTTTGTTATTATTCTATTTACTTTTTGAACACTTTAACCAGAAATAGGTTTTAAAATTGCTTTTAATTTTCCGGTTTTTCACCAATACCATTGTTTGAGTATAATAGTAACCTAAATTCAACTTAAATATAAGCAAAAAGCTTTTTCATACATTGGCAGCACATCAGTGAATTAGCATTACAGAATCGGCACATCAATGATTCAGCACATCGGCATAATTTTGTTAATCGGCACAGCTCTTTATAAACATCTTTGGACTGTTTCTAAACATACCCAACATAGATTGTTTTCGTCGCAAAATGTGATCTGCTGTAGTATTGTGTAAGAAGTATAATTTTGAAATGAAAATATAGTTTACTTCTCCTTTTTGTTTTAATTTGTAGTTCGTTAGCAATTTGTATAAGTACATTGCTATAGAATATTTTATGGCTTATGATGATTACAGAAGTTTCAATGATCCTCTTGCAACATGAATGAAATTCCAAGCATTAAGTGATTCAGAATGTATCATTGCTATGGATTCCTGTTCCTGCAAGGTGTGAATTCTTGAGATTTTCACAAATACTTCAGGAACGTGGCCTCACACCTGGCACAGAACTTCTTGGTCACTCAAGGTCTGTCAGTCTGTTGCGCTCTATCACTAGCTGGTGCCAAGAGCCCATCACGGTATTCACTTTTGCCTAGTTCACAGCATTACAGAACTACGGAGAGTCTAGCAAAATGTTTCTTAGTTTCACTCAAAAAAACCATGAAAGATTTCATTAAAATCCAGTTACTTTTCGCAAGAGGTTCATTTTGCTTAATAAGTAGGGGAAGATCCTAGGTTTATCCATTCGTGTTTTACATCATTAAGGTGTGTGCGTGACAGCTCTCATAAACTCACAACTATTTTCTGGAAAAGAGGATATTATTCATTCTTTCCCCTGAGAAGAAGCAAAATTTCGTACATTTAGCTAAATGTGATCCTCTTGTTTTGGAAGTAACAATAACGAAGTCTGACTCGTGCTTCGTCAACAAAGATAATTTGTACCACACCAGCAGCCTATGCCACTCAGTGTGTGTTTTTGCTAGCATGCACCCCCAATAATGTGACAGACTTGGAAATATACTCACTGTTCTTCATTTTCTTGTGTGTAAGGTTTTCGTTGCAATTATGGCTCTAAAAAGTAACCTTGTGCTAGCACCGGTATTTGCTAAAGGAAAGAGGTTCACAAACAAGGTCAATCTAAAATATTTACTGTGCATTTTTTTTTTACTAAATTATCTAACAAAGAATTTTGCAAAGGTATAAATTTTAAACAAATTAACAGTTTGATAGCAAAAGCATATGGTGTCAGTGAACATATAGTGTGACAGATATGCAAGGATGGAGATAGCAGTAATGCATCTACGTCAAAAGTAATATTTGCGTCTCCTGCTATGAAAATGTTTGTCGGAAACAAGTTACAGATTTTGATGACATTAACAAAAACTGTCTTTGCAGAACAGTGTTAAAATTTTACAATAAGAGGGAAATTCTGACAACAAAAAAATTACTGCAGCTATGCATTAGAAAATAGGTTATGCAGGTTCAACAAGCTCCGTGGTAAAATGGTTGAAAAGTGTCCGTTTCGTTATAAGAAATCAAATGATTGGCGGAAATTTTTAATAGAAAAAAACAACACTGTAACTGCGCTGGTAAAATTACTACAGAAAATGCATGATATTCGACAGTCTGGAGACAGTAGACCTATGCTATACCTGGACAAGATATGGGTAAAACGAAACCACACCAAAAAATTTATATGGCAAGATTCTGCTGTAAGTATTGGCCAAGTTCCAATTAGTAAAGGCAGTCGTTTGATTGTGTGTCACGTTGGATCAGCCAAGACGGGTTTTATTCCTTAAAAAAAATGGGTATTTGGTCAAAATCTAAAACAACCAGCAATTTTCATAACAAAATGAATGCACAGTCATTCAAGTGTTGGTTTCTGAACTTATTGTGTTTTAGAAGACTGTTCGCTAATTTCAGTGCAGTATCATTCCATTGCTTCTAATTAATTTCCCATATCCGCCAGCACGAAAAGTGAAATCGTAACATGGGTTTCTGACAAAAAAGTCCTTTTTTCTCCAAAAGAAATGAAGGCTGAACTTCTTAATCATGTAAAATCATACAAAACAGAAGAGAAACAGTATGAATGAGACTTTCTATCAAACGAAAGGGGTCATGTGATTTGCCTACCACCTTAGAAATGATATGGAAATCATTATAACCCTATATAAACCCTATAGCAATGATATGGGCCAAAGTAAAAACCGAAGTTGCGGAACGTAATACAACTTTTAAAATAGCAGATGTAGGAAAACTGATGAACGATGCCCTTGACATTGCTACGAAAGAAGATTGGATTTCAAGAGTAGACCATGTAGAAAAACTGCAAGAAAAAGATTTTTGTTGTGAAGTTGTGCACAACTGTATGCTCGAAAATATTGTAATTGATCTACAAGATAGGGACACGGACAGCATAGATTTGAACCCCAGGACTACATCAGACAGTGAAGAAGAGCTTGCACAACTGTTATAAGCTATTCCAGCAAAGATGAATTATTTCTTCTACACTGCAGCTGTAAGTAAATGGGAATTATTCCTGTGTCTACATTATTAGATGTTGCTTACTGCTGAATTTAGTTGTCAAAACATTTTTTCTATTAACTTAAAACATTTGGCAGTTCAACCGCTCAAGCATTTTCCTAATAGATATAAAACTCCCATATGTTTTGCGCATGTACTTCATCAATTTGTGTTTCTGCTACTTATATTAAATTGTTCCTCTGCAAATGTTTCTCTGTATATAGCGAATTATATATCTTATTCTTACAATTCAGATTTTAAAATACACGTGTTATGATGTGAGACACTTGGTAGATATGGCAACAGGACTTGGTAATGCTGTCTGATGTTGAACGGCCAAGAAGTTCTATACCGGGTATAGTGGACTTTTCTAATGTTCTTATAACCTATAAACTACAGTATGTAGCCTCTATCATTAACAATAAAGCGACAGAAATATATTTAACCATTTTTATAAGGGTTTTTTGAGTTTTTGCAGTTAAATTCCTAAGCTGACGTAAATGTGGCATTCTATCAAAAATAATTTTTTTACATCTCTCTTTTGCAAAACTGTTTTTTTTACAGTTGCATTTTTTTTTTTTCGTGTGTAGGAATCATGTTGATAATATTTGCCATTTCACTTCAATTTAATATTTTGCTGAAGATAGATTTATTAATTGTACACTTACTTTATCATTTTTAATATGTGATCCAAACAAAAATATCAAAATTAGGAAAAAAATATACCAAAATGACCTCATCAAAACTGACGAAATCATGGAAACATTTTCACCCAAAACAGGTGTGTGTACTCATTGCCTTTTGTCTATTTGCCCACATGAGTGTGATGTCGTAGTGAGTACATACTTCCATTGTCAGTGGAACTGCATGGATATGCACAACTGCTTGTCGACAGGTTGTGGGAGACGTGGACACGACCCTACCTGCCGTGCTAGAGGAGCTGGGGGTTAAACTGACCAAGGAGGAGATGAAGCTCAACATCCGTCCTCTCCTCAGGCTTGTCTGCACCAAGTTTCTTGGCGATTTCAACGGTAAGCCTTTGTTCCTGTACCAACCTTTTATACTCTTTATCTGTTCTGTACTGCTGAACTCGTTAATATGCACTGGAATTTTAACAGGTGGTGCATCATGCATTCATGCCATCTGGCCACTGCTAGCTTTAACAAAAAGGGATAATGTATATTATGAAAGTTGTTTTATTGCTACTGTTATCCTGTACACCAGGAATAGTTGCTGATTCTGCTAGTCAACAGAGGCCATTGATATGTTTTAGAATTGGACTCCTGAATACTCATAATGATGGTGGGAAAACTCAGTATACTGAAACTAAAACAAAAAAATAACAATTTTCATTTACCTTTCAGTAAGCAATTGGGCTGCAGAAAGTTTTAATGCAGGGAAAATCCTCTATTTCAATTAATATTCCGGTGTTAATAAAAATTCATAAAGTACACCAGCAAAAAAAAGAAAAAAAGAAAAAGAAGTCTGTAAATCATTTTGTTTTCATTATTTTTTATACATATACAGTGGAAAAACAAACCATTAAACACAGTTGGACCGAAAGTCCATGTCCACAGAACATTTTCTGTTGTTCCGACAAAATTCCTATGTAAATAGTGCTATAAAAGTCAGTTTTTGCCAAACTCAAAATTTGATTTTTACTTCATCGATCAAACAAAAATTTCTGTAGCATCGCCGAAAATTACATGCTACGATCATTAAACAACAAAGTATTAACAAAAAAGTATAACTATCAACTGTACTCACCAAGGCGTACAAAGTCTGTATACAGTACATTATGTACACATGCACAAGTAAAACTAATAGATAGAGACCTGAAAAAGTAGGTGTTATTTTTTCGAAAAATAGGTGTTATTTTTGTCAAAAATAGCTGTTATTTTCTTGCTATAAAAATGCAGGTTTCTGCATGAGAATTACTCAATTTTTTCTTGTCCTCTTTATAATGACATACATAATTTGAGAAATATCACTTTATTCTTAAAACCTGAAATTGGCAATGTTATTCCTTTTGAAAAGTAGTGTTTTTTAACAATTATTTCCTTGCAAAAATACCTAACTCCCAGAGAAAATACAGCTACGTTTTTAACACAAAACCACTAGTTTCCTTTATCAACAGACATTGAAAACCATTTCATATTTTCTTACTTAAAATTTTGTATTTTGCCGGACACCTGGAACAACTGTCACAATGCACTGGCAAGGGCATACTGTTTCATAAGAGACTATTGTAAACAATTTATACAGAATTATAGAAGCACTGTTTAAAAAATAATAATAAAAGTGCCTTGTACAAACAGAAGGAAAACAATTAGAGAAATCTACTGTTATGTTTTTAACTATCTGAACTTTCAACAACAGATTTTTTCGTTAGGCTCGCTAACAAAACTTTTGTTTGTTCAAAGTGTGCCATTTTTTACTGCACATATTTACAGAGAATATATGTATGATAAAAAATACAGCTAGCTGGAAGAATACAAGATTAAAATACATGATAACTCGGTTTACAAATATGTTCTACATAAATAAATGCATAAAAACACATTTTTTACGGCCGTGCCGCTTTGTAAAAAATGAATAATTGTTGCATAAAACATGAAGATGCTATGAATGTAAACAAACTCGGCGAGCTAGTTGGCGCGAATTCCATAGATAACGTGGTGCTTGGTAGACGTGAACACTACAACGGTAGGGTTTCTTAGTGAGCAAATAAACTTTTGCAGAGCCGTGCACTAGAATTTTAACCCAAAGTTATGGATCATCACTTCCGGTCATGTTTATGGCTGTAAACACACGTTACGGAAAGTAAAACATGTTTTTGTTTATGATGATAAATAAAAGAAATCTACTGACCAACTGTACATGCATTCGTATTCGAATATGCAAAAACACACAAAATACACTGTATTAAGTAACTATGTGACTTAAAACAATAATTCTCAAAAATAGTAATTTAAATTTTTTTATGTGAAAATTCGCATTTATAGCATTTGCAAATTTTCAGGTCTCTACATCAGTTATGAAAATTTCATCTTAACTCTTGCGCTAATTTACATTCTGATTTCCTGTCAAATATTCTCTAGCCGCATGTATTCTATGGTTGTCAAGGCCTTGTAATAATTTCCGCTACCTTAACAGTAACACTTTTGAACTGTGTACATGAAAGAAAAAAAAAAAAAAGATGGAATGCGTGTGTTGTTCAAAGAAAGCTATAAAATGTGATCCATAAATCATTGACACTCAGAAATTCGAAATATTTAACACGTAAAAATAACTAGTTGCTGCAATGAAGACGGCGGACGTTTGGTAAACAGTGCAACGAGTATTCCTAACCTCAACCACAAAACGTGATGTAAACATTCATTGTTTGTCTGTGTGCATTTTTTCTGCCGTATTTAGTTAGCAAAGCAACAAAACAGCTTTATTTGAAGTAAAACGGGAAAAATCGCTTTATTCGCACTAAAATGCTAAAATTCGCGTTATTTTTCGTTTTATTGCATATGCTATTTTTTCAGGTCTCTACTAATAGATAATGCAAATGAAATAAATTTTCAACACACATTGTTTTTGGTTACATCTCACTGCCCTGTATTTAGTCATATTTATGTAATTTACCTCTTCCGAAATAACCTGTTGTTGATTTCATCACGATGTCGCACTTTCCAATGTTTACATTCCCATAGTTCATAGTAATGTGATTCATTGCAAAACACATACGAAATTTAGGCCTAACCTAACTGATATTCAAAATGCATAATGTTGTTTATGGAAAAATTAGGCTGGCGCCAGGGATTTTTTCAGATAAAAATCTGGGCGAAATTTTGTAGTCCACCTTACACTCATGATTCCACCAGAAGCATAGCTTCCAGCAACTTACTATTTTAGCAGCAACAAAAAAAAAATTACTTTCGGCAGATTAGCAAAACAAAATAAAAACTGAAAATATGAAAAACCTAATTACAATGGAAATAGTACAGAAAAAGCTTTAATTTCATTCCAAAAATTATTAAAATAAGTTAGAAACATAAAAAACATCTTTTAAAATCAATATTTCAATATTTAAGTTTTAAACATTTTGTAAATAGAAACATAAAAAACATCTTTTAAAATCAATATTTCAATATTTAAGTTTTAAACTTTTTGTAAATAATATTAACATTAAATATAGTTGGGTGATGTACAAATATTTAAATTTACGTTTATACATAAAAGAAAATATCGACTTGGGGCTGTAAAAAAGTAATGTGAAAGATGTAAACATTGCAAGAAATACAAAATAAAAACAAAACACTAATAAATGTTTACTATCAACATAAGCGATAATACTGTATCTATACTAAACCCGGTATAATAGGCATACTACAATCCTAATTGCAGCATAACTAAAATAGGTAGGCCTATGCCTTTCTATGTTCCCTCCTGAAAGTATCATTAGAAAGGAAGTGTAAACTGTTGGAACTGCTGTTACACTACTAAATAAAGTACAAAAAATATTCTTACTTGAACCTACTGTTTGGCCAGCTTTAAATGTGAATATTATCACACACACATATGCACACATACAGACACACACCGGACGAACATATCTTCCACACAGATGTGCAGTCGCGACGTTTCGCTGGCTGGGCCATCTTTTTCAGGCTGCTAAACAACATTGCGGCCAGGAGGCGAACTATGGTATGGGAAATATTTGAAATGTGGCGGAGGGCTTATCTTATGTCTGGATTTGAAGATGTATTGGTGGGCCAATTCACAGTGTCACAGTACTGCAGTATTATTAGAAGGTGTTAAGGCTCTCGCCACTCTGCTTTGTAACTGGAGTTCTGGTTGTGAGATAATACTGCATGTTCTGCAACTGGCTTCTCCTGTAAATACACATCTACCCTAGCTATGTGATAAATTTAAATGTTAATTTACAGGAGAATCCAGTTGCAGCACTTGCAGCATCTCACAACCAGAAACCAGAAATTTGACTCGTGTTACAAAACCACAGTGGTGAAGGCTTTATCACCTTCTAATAATAGTGCAGAACTATGACGCTGGGAAATGGCACACCAATACATCACCAAATTCAGACAGCCACCTGGCTTAAACATAAGATAACCCCTCCACCACATTTAAAATTTCACACCTCACCCCAGTTTGCCTCTGGCCGCTAGGTTAACTGTTCGCCAACCATTGCTCAACAGACTGCAGTGTTCCACCACTCTCTGTCCAACTTTTGTTTCTGTTTATCCATGGGTAGCATCCTGTGGATACTTAAGTTTTCTGTCTCCTTTTCACTGCTTGTATAAGACAACTACCTTACCACTCCCTTCAGCAAAGGTCACAGCACTCTGGAAACTGCCGTATTATGAGATGATTTGTGTTAAATGTTGTTACTGGTTCAGTAGGCAGGTGGTAATTTCCTGACGGGATGTGTGCTTGGTTCAGGGTTTGTGGAGATGTGTGTGGAACACATCCCTTCGCCAGCGGACAGTACTCGCCTCAAGGTGCAGCACATCTACACCGGTCCTATGGACTCTCCGCTCGCCGAGGACATGTGTGCCTGCTCCCCAGACGTGAGTATACTTTACACACCTGTCTGCCATTAGGAGTGCTCAGTTACTGTGTGGAGTTATACTAAAATAACTTTCAGGGACAGGAAAATTTCCTTCATTTGGAATTATAGAAATCTGTATTTTGAAACTGAAAAGTCATGTTTTCATTTTGTTATGGTCATTTAACTAATGTTTTCACCTTTATATCTTCTGAAAAGATTTGTTAGCATTCATACAAATAGGTTAGTTAAGGCGTGTTATAAAACAACAGTGTTGACAGACATAAAAGTAATTATAGATACAATCCCTTAGTGATGTAGATACATATGGTACATTTGTGAAAGTTTACAAACAGTGGACATCATACTAAAAATGTTATACAAAACATGATACTGTAATCTTCCGTACCTTTCAATGTAGTGTGTTTATCTCTGAGAATATGCAAACTTTTCAAAGACCATATTTCCAATATTTCCAGTGGTCCTAATGTTCCTTACATCGCTTACTCAAGAGAGCAGTCTGGCATATATAGCTGAGAATACATGATTATTACATACATCACCATTACATATCAAAAATATAATTTATCTAATTTAATTTTTTGCTTTAATGGACTGACTGACGCGCCACGGGCGATGTCGTTATCCATTCTAGCACCACCACAGCTGCGGCCTCCTCCCAAGAAGAGACGTTAAACTGTACATGCCACAGGGCGCCCTTGAAGCCCAGCTACAGGTTAGTTGATGCCTCCTGCTGGTCAGTAACAGGCTTCGCATCCCGGCACGGCGCTTACCCCTTCCGGCCACGGAGGAAAACACAGCCCACCTTCGACCGCCTTCAGTCATCTCCGCCACCCTCTCTCTGCGACCTCTCCGCTATCCGCACCTCCTGCGCTGGCCCTGTGCTCTGGGTATATATAGAGCCCGCAGATCAGAGTTCGAGGCTGACACTCGCAGCTCTGTTTTAGAACGTTACTCTGCCCAGCTGCGTACCGACTTCGTGTACAACTAGTTGTTTCAAACAGCGCAGTTGCAGAACGTCACTCTGCCAAAACACGGATCAACTTCTCTTTCATCTACCAGCTAATGCAGTTGTAGTTTTAGAATGCTACGCTGCCCGTCAGCTCACAGAAGCCACCCGTGCTTCACAGCTAGCCACGCATGTTCAGTTCATGAGTCAGAGTACTGTACCACTGGGATCACACCCCCCCCCTCCCGCAGCTCTGCATCTTCCGAGACTAGGCATCACTCTGGTTGGCATCCTAGGATAGGTCCTTCAGGGCCTAGTCATGGTACAGGCTAATTATGTGTTTACTGTTTCGGTAATAAACAGTTATAAACCAATTTGGCTGAATTATCACTTGCAGTTACTATTCTTTCTCAACTTGCTTCCTGCTATCTCCTGTTTCATCCAAGTGAAACTCAGCCACTCTTGCAGCAGTAGGAACGAGCCGCCACATCTGTTCCTACCTCACCTTCAAGGAGAACCATCTCTACGTGATACTTAGATCTATGGCGACATCCCGCCTTCCTGAGTAATATGAGAGCAGTGCCCTTCCCCTGGCTATTGAAGGTAGGTGTCGTAGGTGGCAGTGGAGATACTGTGCGTGGTACATGCCAGAGGAGGTTAGAAGTGGTGCTTGCTGAGCTGGCGGTTGACCCTCTTTGACGTGTAGCCTGCTCTTTCTTCCAAGTGTATACAGGGTTGTCAACTGGGCCGCTTTCCCTTTCTACACCTCAGTCTGAGCTAACCCTAGCTTGGCAGCTTTGTCCCGTCCAGCCCTATAATGAGGCATAAGGTGGCGGAGGTAACCAAATAGGTGGATAGTGGGCGGCCAGTAAGAGGTAGACACATCTTGATGGAATGAGGGATGCGGAGGTCAGGAGAGGTGGGAGGCCTGTACCATTGGTCTTTAACCCAGAGACTTGGCACGCAGAACGTCGCGGTCTGACACAAGTTCCATTCTGGAAGTTACTGTAGACGGCAAAGGGCGTCCACTCCCGTGGCTCCCTGGTGCGTGGAACTTCGTGGTCTGACCCAGGTGTTACGAAGAGTAGCACTCCTGTTGGGCTACTGTTTCCAAGCAAGAAACCTGGCAAGCAGAACGTCACGGTCTGACCCAGGCACTTACTGGAATGCCGGTAATCCAAGAGACAACTGCTCTAATGAGGCCCAGGAAGGCAAGCTTCCTAAGCTGCACTTTGAGACAGCTGTCAATAGGAGAGAAAAGGAGCAAGGTGTCAGCTCGTGGCTAATCCTAGAAGATTCTTACTAGGACAGGTGACGAACTGGAAAGAGAGAGGACAAGGCATAGAAATACTGAGTGCTGGAGAGACAACTCGACCAAGTCCGATTTATGCCTGTTTTATTGATTGCTTAATTAAAACACACACAAACCAGCCTGTACCCTGACGTAGGCCAGAAGGGCCGGTCCTAAGTTGCCAACTGGCATAGTTACCTATGTCTCGGAAGATGCGGCAGCACGGGGGGCGAGGGCAACCCCAATACTGCAGTACTCGCACTCGTGATAGCTGAGAGTATGCAACAAGGTAACTGATGGGCAGTGCTGCAGTGTCGTGCAAAGCAGAGTTCTCTACTGAACAGCGTAAGACTGATTTGACTTGAAAAAGTTGGTAGTTCTTCGGGTAGCGTGACATTCTGCAAAGACAAGACGTGAAGTCTGGTGGCTCTCAGGCAGAGTAACACCGGGCAAGTGGACTGGCGCGAAACAGCCTTGAACTGAGGACTGCGGGTCCTATTTATACTCAGCTCACAGGGCCAGTGCAGGGGTTGCGGGGTGTGGAGAGAGAGACACGAAGGAGAGAAGAGAGTAACAGAGAGCGGTGGATACTTCCCCTCACGTGCCAGGTGCTGGAGGGGTAAGCGGCCACGTGATGCAAAGCAGGTTGCAGCAGGCGGCAACGGCCGGGCAAATCACTCTGGCTTGGAAGGCATTCTGCGGCGTGTAGGGCGTAATGGCTCTTCTTAGGAGGGGCTGCGACTGTGTGGCGAGACTAGATGAATGAATTATGTCTCTCGTGGTGCATCACTAGTTACTTTGGTGGTGTGGGAGGCAGTTGTGATATAGCTCGTCGGACGTGCCAAATCAGGTTCTTTTGTGTTATAGTATTCTCCGTTATAGCCGAGCAATTTACTCTCTCTTCCAAGTATAGGCCTGGCTGGCACCCTGTTCCCTACTCTCCAGGCCTCCAACCAGGGCTAGTCTCTGCTTTGCTGCTTTCTCCTGCCCAACCTTGTGGCATGGCATACTGGGTGAAAGTATAAAGAGGTGGACAGTGGTGTACCTAGGAATAGGCACAGCCTGAGAGGAAGTAAAGGTAAGCAGGTGGATGGGGTTAGGTAGGCCTGATCTACTAGTCTTGGTGACTTGGTGGGCAGAACTTCGCCAGCAGACCCAAGCACTTGACAGAAGGTATCAGCAGCAAAGTAGCAGCGTTCACTCTCGTGTTACTTGGAAACGTTGAACTTCGCCATAGATCCAAGCATTCACAAAGAGATGGGGCTCCTTGAAGGAGAGGTTGGGAACAGTGGTTTTGGCTCATGACTACTACTGCAAGAATGTAAGTGGTTCTGGGAATGAAGCAGGATATAGCGGGAGCAAGGTAGAGAAGTAAAGAGCGCTTGGAATGATAACTCAACCAAGTTTGGATAATGTCTGTTTATTGCCTGAACAGTAAACACACATCAATCATCCTGTGCTCTGACTACGGTCTGCAGATACTGGGATGCCAACCAGTGTGACGCATAGACTCGTGGGCTGAACGTGCATTCCTAGCTGCGTAGCCGTAAAGCACGGTTGGCTTCTGTGAGCTGATGGGTAGTGGGTCATTATAGAATACAGCAGCGTTAGCTAGTAGATGAAAGAGAAGTCTGTTCGTGTTCGGGCAGAGTGACACTCTTCAATGGAGCCGCGAGAGAGAGCCTCAAACTGCAGGCTGCTAGCTCTGTATATACCTGGAGAACAGGGTCAGCACTGGAGGTGCAGGAGTAGCATAGAAGTTGTGGGGAGAGAGGGCGGCGGGAGAAGTTGCGGAAATGGCTGAATCTGGCAACGTAATTCCCCTCCTGCGGTCGAAGGCTGAAGGGGTTGAGAGCTACGTCGTGGTGCAAAGGGGGTTGGCGGTCCAACGGGAGGCATCAGCTTGCTGAGCCAACCCTGGGCTTCAAGGGTGATCTGTGGCATGTGTGGCATAACGTCTCTTCTTAGGAGGGGGCCACGGCTGTGGCAAGGCTAGACTGGGTAAATGACAACGCCCGTGAAGCATCATGCTTGCCCATTATTAGACGACAAAAGATGTCGAATAGGCCCTGCCAGGATATCTGTTTATTCAGAAGATGCTTGTCTATTGAAATAAATTAATATAAATCTTCCAATATCCCCGCATGAAATTACTGAAAATGAAATTTACTCGTGGTAATCACAAAAGAAAACATCTTTGCAAATAATAACTCGTCTTTAAAATGTATAGCGTAATATTTTAGGCGAAACTATTTGCTTTGAAATACTAGTGATGATATGTGCAACTATTTTGAGCTGCGGATAATCTAGATAAAATTTCTACGACCGCCAGGCACACTTTATTTACTCTGCGGCCAGGCAAGGCAAAGGCGCGCGACAGTATTTTTTTTTCTTTTGCTAGGCAACAACTTTTTCTCTCTGTGGCATATGAGGGGAAGAAGAAAGGTCTGCAGCTGAGAGACAGAAAGAGATGAATTAGCTGTAAAAAGGAAAAATGCGGAACGTCGCGCTGCCCAAGCGCCTTCTGATACCGCTGCAACCTTTCAGAAAGTCACTCTGCCTGAAAGTCACTCTTCCTGAAAGTTAACCAACTTCAAGTTGTCACTGCCATTCGCAGCACTGTCAAGAGTTTTACTCTGCACGACACTGCCTCGCTGCCCGTCGGCACACCAAAGTCTGGGAAGCTTCCAGCTATCTTGTAGCTCACCCGCAATTGACTCGAGTATTAGTATTGCTGATTTGGGGTCACCCTCACCCCCTGCGCTGCCACGTCTTCCAAGACTACGTCACATTCTGGTTGGCAACCTAGGATCGGCCCGTGATGCCCTAGTCAGGGTATAGGCTCGTTTATATGTGTTTAATGAGCAATCAATAAACAGGCATAAATCAACTTGGTTGCATTGTCACTCCCAGCACTCTATCTCTTCTTCATCGTGCTCCCGCTATCTCCTGTTTCATCACCAACCCTAATAACACTCTTGCATGAATATTCACGAGCCAGAACCTCGTTCCCTACCTCACCTTTGGGGAACTCTCGACGTGGAGCTTGGGAAGCCTGCTTTCCTGGGAAACACCAGAGTAGTTGTCACTTTGGACTATCACCTCTCCAGTACGTGCCTGGGTCCGCCAGCGATGTCTCGCTTGCCAGGACACTTGCTGGAGAACGATAGGCCAACCCCCGACAAGGAGCCCCGTTTCTTCGTAATGCTTTGGTCCGCCAACGACTTCCTGTTTTGGACAGCCACTATCTGCCTATCTGTTCTGTCACCCCTCCCCACCCCTTCTTGAATCACCATAGGGCTGGGCGGGGGAAAGCAGACAAGCAGGAGTTAGCTCTGGCTGGAGTCCTAGTCCTGGAGAGTAGAGATTCAGATGCCAGCCAGGTATACACCTGGAAGAAGGCGGAGGCTGCCCACCAGCTTGTCTAAGTCGTCGCACAGCCTTCTTTGGCACGTGGTTACGCCGACACCACCGAAGAACCTGACCTCCTTCGCACGACCAGCCAGTGCTGACAAAGTAGTCAGAAGCCTAAGCATTAAACCACGGTACACCCCTACCCATGTGGCAACCCAACCAGCTGTAACCAGCGCACTTCCCAAGTCCCATCGCCAGGTCATTGAAGTGGCCAAACCTTACACCACAGGCCCCAAGAACAACCCTGTAAGAGCAGCGACCCCTGCTTCTCAGCTGCCCGGAGCGAAAGAGCCTTGGCGCCGCCCACCAGCAGCCGAACCCAGTAGGGTGCACGTCAAAATATTTGTTGGTATCATAAAAAATTGACATTTACGAAATGCATTATTTATTACACAAATGAACATAAAACCAACAGTGCACTTACTTTGCCATGTTAGTTAAACAACCGGATTCCACTGCTTGTAAACGAACTGAGGGCATCTTAACCTTACTTTGCATACTTAATTAGTAACATACATGTTATACATGTCCTAGCTTAATTAAACATACTGAAAATTACACAAATACTTTTTCTTGATACATGCCTAAACTATTGAGGAAACCATTTAATATTTAATTTCTTTAATCTTTCTAATCTAACTTGGTGGCAGGTTCCCGCCAGCAATTTCTACCATGACGTCAGTGCTAATAATGCGTGTAGTTCTATGTCATTTTTCAGTTTTTGTTTTGCAAGACATTTTACCTTGAATGATATTGGCGTTTGTTTAGTTTGTGCATTCATTCTAAGAATTATCTCTAGTGGTGTTCTCAGTATATTTCCATTGTAAAAAAAAATGTTGTAAGAGAACAGGCCATATTTTTGGTAACATGGATATGGATTTGTGTTTCAGATTAACAAACAAATTTTTGTTCTTATTTACTAGATAGAACTTATTAAAAACAATACCATACAAATACAAGCACAATGGTTTGCAAAACAATATCGAAAATACCACCTGGTGTTTAATGTCACTTAGGTAGTATTTTTTTCTTATAGTCTATTCGCGGTTTCTTCACACGTTTTGAATCAAACCTTAGAAAAATCACTCCATGTATGACGTGTTTAGTTATTTCCTAAATATGCTATGTATCACAAGCATTTTACACTACTACTAACTGACCCGGCAAACGTTGTTTTGCTGTGTCACTGGGAGACACCTGGTGGGAATAAATTGTAACCTAGATCGATAAATGATTGATGATAATTGATCAGTTATCGACCTAGGGTAAAATTTATTAAATTACTAATATCGCTATAAAAAAATAAGGGTTGGTGGTAGAAGGGTGAAAATTTAGGAGGGTATGTATTTTTTGATGCCACATCATAAAAAAATAAAAAATAAAAATTTTGTTCAAACAATAAAAAAAAATTGTTTGGGGGTGGCCACCCTTATTACTTAGGGGTGTAAAAAATAGATATAAATCTATTCTCAGACCTACCGAGTATACATAAAAAATTTCATAAAAATCGGTCCAGCCGTTTCGGAGGAGTTCAGTGACTAACACTGTGACGGGAGAATTTTATATATTAGATTAACATAACACAATCTTATTTTTCATTAATTTGAAGTTTTACCAATATTTTATTTATAAATTATAGTATATCATTTATAATAAATACAAAAAAAAACAGTGAGAAAACATGTGTGTTGGTAGCACCTAGTAAAAAATAGTTCTCATGCAAAATATCATTACAGCTGAGTGCGCACGAATTCAGTGCGTTGTCCTTTTCTTGTAATTTTTCTAGACTTAGCTAAGCTTAGTTTGCAGGAGGCGGAGGAATATCCTGGAAGTAGAACTTTAGCAGTGATTCAGAAAAGTGTGAAGTAACCGGGAATAGTTTTAAGCAACAGTATGTAGGTGGAAGGGGGTAGAGTGACAGATGGTGTGTGCAGGGGAGGCTGATGGTGCACAGCACCAAGATGTACCCAACGGAGGAGTGCACCTTCTTCCAAGTGCTGGCACGGGTCATGAGCGGTACGCTGAGCGCTGGCCAGGAGGTGCGTGTTCTAGGCGAGAACTACTCCCTTGCAGACGAAGA
This sequence comes from Clitarchus hookeri, assembly GCA_002778355.1. Classification (NCBI taxonomy): domain Eukaryota; kingdom Metazoa; phylum Arthropoda; class Insecta; order Phasmatodea; family Phasmatidae; genus Clitarchus; species Clitarchus hookeri. The sequence goes on along the minus strand of NQII01002514.1, from coordinate 24,660 downwards.
GGACTCCCGCATACTCACTGTTGGCCGCCTCTGGATATACGAGGCAAGGTAAGCTGCCTCGTCTCTTTCACTATGTGGGTTAGGCGAGATCATCATTCCACCATGGGGCTGTGGGGGTGCAGCATGTAGGGTGCTCGTCTTCCACCAGGACAAACCAAGTTCTGATTCGTGGTGGGGTTACTCCCAGATTTTCGCATGTGGGAACCGTGCTGAACAATGTCGTTGGTCAGCAAGTTTTCTCAGCGATTTCCCATTTTTCTCACCCTTGCATTTCGGCACAGCTCCATACTTACCTCATTCTACCCTCATCGACTCTCAAGGCACTGATGTTATGAGCCACCCAAACCTCTCCAATCTCTTTCTCCACTCATTCTGACACACTGAAAAAACTCCAAACATTTTCACAAAATGTTTTTTAATTCAATTAGGTTTTCAAAGTTTTTGGATAATCAGTTACAGTACTGTATGTATGGTGCTAGCAAAATTATTGGTATCAGTATAAGGGGTGGATAACTTAATAAAATGAACAGTAGCAACACGTTTTTCTGTTATGTTATCAACCTGATAGCAGTTATCAAAACTCAACATTATTTGTCGTAGCAACACATTGACAAATACTCTTTAATATGCTGTATAGTTTATAACTTTACTGCGAAAATGGAAATCTTTCTTTTATCTTAATAATGTTACTTATTAAATAACGTTCGTAGGCAGAACCAATGAAACATTATTTCAAACATTTCATTACAATGTATACCGTTTCCACAAAAACCAAAAATATGTTGTTATTTTCAGTATGCTATGTATCTGGTAACTTTTTTTGATGGACCAGATATAGCGGTATTTAAAACATTTAGTTAAAGTCCATACCATTTCCGAAAAAACAAACAGTGTTTTTTTATTTTAAGTGTGTTACTAATTCAATAACTTTGTTTGCCGTACCCAATATAAAAGTATTTTGAATGTCCCATGAGCATGATGCTTATTTGACATAGATTTAAACACGTCATTTCCTCATCTTTACTTATCATCATGTTACCCCAGGTGGAGATTGAACCTCGAAATGACATGCTACGAGAGTCTACAGTTACGCCCCTAGATGCAGGGGCACCCATGGACACGTCAGCCAAGATCATTTCGTCTTTATGTTAGATGTCACGCCAACACCCTCACGTATGAGAGAGGCTAGCCATGCAGCCCAGTTAAGTGCCTAAGCTCACACAGCAGAGCCAACCCAGCATTTCAGAGACACCTAATTTCACCACGGACCAAAGATTACGTTAGTGCAGCTCTGCCCATGGGAGGATGAGCTCTCCCCCTCCATCCCCGTGCCACAGACGAGTCTGCGGGCAGGTGAATATATGTCCGTGCATTACCGAGAAACGATAGTTCATCTCCAGCAGATCGCTTCACTACCTCATGTGCTGGAGCTCTCTGCTGACCCTAATGTCTTTGCGACCTACCAGAAACTCTTCAAGACCTGCACCAGCAACCCCTGAAGAAGTTTTCAACGCCCCTCAACACGCACTACCATTCTGGTAGTGCCACCGAGTTCCTTCTGGACAACAGCATTGAGATAGTCAGCGACAGTTAGTATCATAGCTACCTAGCCACATGTGCTATTATTTTTTTAGACCCAGGTCCCCTTCACCTGGTAAACGTAGTTTACTTTCGTTCAGTTCCTGGTTAGTTAGGAGATAGTATAGGCCACCGTGTTTATTCCTCACAGAATAAATTCGTTTTCTAACAAACCTCCGAGTACTGATTCTAGGGTGACTGTGTTTATACCTGCCGTAGACGTCTGCCCACCAGGGGAAAACAGGAGAACACGTCTTTTACAACCCATTGCCGAACCTAGAGTTGGACTGCAGGCTCCTTTAACCAGGCGAACATACATCACAAATACACCCATTAGACGGCCACCCATACTGTGCACCTGGTGTGCAGTATAGTAGAGCCACAGCTACTAGTGACACAATCCACAAGACCGCTAGTAAACCAGCCCAGCTGACTCACTCCATCCTCCACGCTGAACTGTCGCCGGAAGGAGTGATAAGACTGGTTCTGGAGGTCTTGCCCACCTCTGGACCTATACCCAACGTCATTGTCAAACATCCAGGGTAAACCCGCCGCTCTAACCACCGCGCTGAACTGTCTTCGGTTGGAGTAATTGGATACAATCTGGTTGGCTCGGCTTCGGCTTGGTTATACACCTAGCCAGGGATCATCGTCATCTGCTCTCTTTTTGTGAGGCCGACTTTAGTACCTACTCTGTATGCCTTAAACCCAAAGGAGTAATGGGAAGTGGCAAGCTAGGAAGGCAGTTACTGCTTCCGAATTCAACAAGAGCTGTAACCCAGCCTCAACTGCACTTTGCAGCATAAGTTTTATTATTATTTGGAGTAGCTTTTGGTTTTGCTTGGCATCTACTATTAATGGAGTTGTCTAGTCCCACACACCTTTCACGACTTATATTGTACCATTCTTCAGTCATTACCATTTTTAGCTCCTATTTCGAGGAAATATTTTTGCTATGTGCTCGAAACTTCAGAAATGCCCGTACATGTTAAATGGGGATGAGGTTGGGTGACTGAGGAGAAGTTTTAACTTGTTTTGGAATGTTTCAAATCAACCATTCTTTATTAAGACCAGCTAAATGCTTCGGGTCATTTCATATTGAAAAATTTAAGAAAGTAACATTCCTGATTTTTCTGTGTTTTGCTTGACATTATTCTTTAGAATGTCATTATATGCACAATTTTGCCCATTGCATCATCAATAAACTGAATATTCCTAACCCCTTTCACAGACATACACCCACAATTCATAACTAAACCACCTAAAAATTAAACTGTGGAAAATATGTTGGTAACATCATCAGCTGTATACAATTTCTCCAGATCCTGTGTACACCATTCGAGAAAGAAAGATTCATTCAGTCTCTTCTGACCAAATTACATTATTCCAAAACTCCTGGTCCCTATTTAAGTGCCCGTTTAGTAAATAGCAGTCTTGTAGCACGGTTCTTCTAACTGATGTAGGGTTTCTTCCTTGCTACTCTGCCATTATATCCATGCATACATAACACCCGGTGAACTGTCTCAGAACACATTTTATTACCGGTAACAACTTCCAATTCAGTGCGTAGTATGAACGCAGAGAATGAATTTTACTCAGTGTGAAATATGTCGTTCTACTTGACGACTCGAGACGTTTGTCACTGCCATCCGCAGCACTGTCGAGAGTTCTACTCTGCACGACACTGTCTCGCTGCCCGCCAGCATACCAAAGCCTGCAATGCGTCCAGCTACCTCGTCACTCACCCGCAGTTGACTCGAGTTCGAGTACCGCTGACGTGAGGTGGCACTCACCCCCGCGCTGCCGTGTCTTCCGATACTAGGTCAATTACCGGTTGGCTTCCTAGGATCGGCCCTTCAGGCCCTAGTCAGGGTACAGATTGGTTTATGTGTGTTTAATGAGTAATCAATAAACAGACATAAATCTGACTTTGTTGAGTTGTCTCTTCCAGCACTCTTTTCTTTCTTCGCCTTGCTCCCATTATTTCCTGTTTCGTCACCACTCCTAGGAAAACTCTTGCAGGGATTGTCACGAGCCGGAACAGTGTTCCCTACCTCACCCTTTGGGAACAGTCTCGAAGTGCAGCTTGGGAAGCTCATCGTCCTAGGCTGGGAGCGATAGGTCCAATCCCTACTAGGAGCCCTGTTCTACATTACACTTGGGTCTGCCAGCGACGTCCCGTTCGCCAAGCCACTAGACTGAAGGCCAGTAGTCCAGGCTACCTACCCTACCCCATTGTTAGCACCCTACTCTCCATCAGACCATGCCTGCCCCTTTCTGGCCACCCATTATCTGCCTATCTGAACTACCATCCCCCCCTTATGCCTCACCATAGGGCTGGGTGGGTTAAAGCAGCCAAGCAGGGGCTAGCTCTGGCAGGAATCCTGAAGAGTAGTGTTTCAGGTGTCAACTAAGTGTTCACCTGCAAGGAGGAGGAGGCTGCTTGTCAGAGAGGGTCCGCATCCAGCTCGTCCAGCTCAACCTTGAACCTCATCTGGCACGTGCCACGTGCAGTTTCTCCGCTGCTTCCAACGCCGCCGAAGAAGCCATCTACCTTCGCTCGGCCCAATACCCTCCTATACCCCTGCCAGGGTACCCACTTGCCCATCGCTCACAAGCGTGCCTCCTAAGGCACAACGCTCTTATATAGAAGTGGCCAAACCCAGCAACGTAGGCCCCAAGAAGAACCCTGTTCGANTTGGCGCTGCCCACCAGCTGCCAGACCCATTAAGTTTGCCCATCACATGTTTTTAAACACCTCTTAAATTTCTTGATGCCTTTCTAATACAGTCAATTTATTTATGCTCCATTCAAAGATACGAATTTTAAGTTAATAATTTTATTTTTGTCCTCTTTGTATAAATTTTGATTTACAAAAGACAGTTTTCTTTAATTTGCTAAGATCCATGTTATAGACTAATTGTCTGTAGAAAGAAGAACGTCTTTTAAATAATTAAGTTTTTGTTGGTGTTGAGAAAGAAATCTGCGGATGCTATTAAGAAATGTCATCAATGGCTGGACAATTATTTTTATTCACTTTAAGAAGTGATGAAGTGACTTCATTGTCATTGTGCATGTGCACCAAGTGAGAAAATGTTGTGTGCGACAGGTATAAGATTGAAGTGAGTCGAGTCCCAGCAGGCAACTGGGTTCTGATTGAAGGCATTGACCAGCCTATCGTCAAGACGTCCACCATCACCGACATCAACATCTACGATGACCTGTACATCTTCCGGCCCCTCAAGTTCAACACTCAGTCTGTCATCAAGATAGCAGGTCTGTAATTTACTTACACTTTGTGATAGATGGAAGATATATTCGAGCAGTATTGCTCTATTACAGATGGTACAGATAGATACATGAGTATCATGTACAACTTTTGAAGAGTGTATTTTTTTTTGTATTTTTATGTCTAAATGTTTTATGTAACTTGTGTGAAATCGGAAATGGTTACACACAGGGCTGCCACTGATTTTTTAACAAAAATCTGTGATCCAGCTCTTAAAAATCTTTAAAACTAAAATTTTTATGTTCATTAAAATAAATTGCTATATAAATAAAGTTATTATGCCTGTAAAATATTGAGCATTATGAGCATACCCACTACAGTTCACTTTGTTGCAATAAAACTGGCAAACAAACACCACCTCAGGTAGGAAAGTAAGAGAATTTTCTATTATTTACAAATTAGGCTAGAACAATACATTATATTTGCACAATTATATTAAGCATTAACTTGTGATTTGAATGTCTTTTTCTTTTGTGAATGGGAACTCTATTAGCAACCAATAATTTCATACAATGGTCATGTCATCGTAGATTTTGTGACAAAAGTGCTGGTAAGTTAAACTTTTGTTATCTTGCAGAATAAGCCTATGCTTTGTTTCAAACCAAAATTGCAAATTTTATACAAGTGCTCCAAATCAAATCGGAATTTAATTCATGAAATTTATTTTTAAAACTGCAACAGTCAGTGGGGGGCCAAATCTCATGTTGGATGCTACGTGTCTGGCGTAGCGATCCTCCTTGGCCGAAGACTGTAGCATGGTCGTCCAGGATTTGCCTAAGTTCAGCGAACTCCCGTTTGGCTAGCTGGTGGTTTATATCTTTGGATGGTGTGATTGCAGTGTCAGGGCTATGTTCCCAGTTGACGCGGTCACCCGGTGCTTGTTCCCGATATGTACACGCTGTTGGCCATGGTCCATCACACACTGCTGTTGGCGTAGCCAGGGTTGTCCCAGGTTCACTGCTTCCGTGATGTCGGGTGAAACCACAAATTCGGCTGGGTTCACGTGACGGTATATGCCCACAGTCAGGATAGTGCTACCGTCAACTTTGAGGGTTCGGTCGTGTTGTGCTATGCACAGCAAGATGGTTGGAGGGCTGAGTGATGCCCTTTGTTCAGGAGTGAGCACGTCACTTCTTACGAAGTTGTCTGTGGCTGCGGAATCTAGCAAGGCTAGTATTCTCTGCCCATTTATTTCCACTTCAATATTGGGGGCTTTGGGTGGTTCACTTTCCTCATCTAATCTCTGTATGAGGACAGGCCTGTGGTTGCCGGTGGAGGTGGCTCGCCTGGTTGGGTCCTTTAACCTCCGCTTGCCTCTGCAGGGTTCCAGCGTGTGGGTTGTTCACTCTTCCCGTGCCCACCCCTGCTCTTACTTCTTGACCGGGCAGTCCCGGTTGAAGTGCCTTTCCGGGCAGAACCAGCACTTACGGTGTGAGGAGGGGGCGGGGGAGGATTTCTCTTTCGTTTGGGCTGCTTCTCTTGCTCCGTATTCTTACTGGCATGTGGCTTGTCCAGCAGGGCCTGTGCCTTGTAATTATGCTCGGTTTGTCTCGCTCTTTCTTCAAGTTCGTCGACGGCCTCTGGTTTCAGGATTTGTAACAGGTTACACAATTTAGGTAGGAGCATGTGTGCTATGTGGCGCTCGCAGTTTTCCTCGTTCACTTCGGGGAAGATCCTTGTCTACATTTGGACCTTTCTCGGATGAATATTTTGGCCTCTTCATTGGTGGCCTGGGTTTGGCTGTGGAATTCAGTCGTTAAAGTTAGCTATGACCTTCTCGCCGGAGAATTGCGTGGCGAGGCGGGAATACAGTTGCCCCCACTCAGTGATTAATTCTTTGTATTTTGCCCACCATTCTAGGGCCTTACCTTTCAGTTGTTGCTGAGTACTCCCAACCCATTGTTTAGGGGGAACCTCATTCTTGCGGAGTTCCTTTTCACAGTCAAGAGTGAATGTGATCAGGTCCTCGTGCGGCCTTCCGGCAAACTCCGGTAGTTGAGGCTCGCTGCTAGTTCAGGCAGTGGTCGAGCCTTGGCGAGTGCCAGGGTTGTCTGTGCGGTATTCCTCCGTATTCCTGCACACCTCACGAGGCCCGGTTACGTGATGCGCTCACCTAGCCAGCCTATGCATATGTGGTGGAAGGTCTGCGCACAAACTATGCAGTGTACAGTATTTATACCTTGCCCGGCACAAGTCAGCCAGCTGCAATACGCAGTCTGGCGGGTGCGGCATTAGTTACAGCGGAACTCTAGTCCGTCTGTAAATCGGGGTTCGTCTATCCCAAAAATTGGTAAGCAATTTGTTAAGCCCCCGGGGATGGTTTCTGGTCCAGCGGCACTGGAACCAGGGATTAGGACTCCTTAGCGGAACGTGCCCGTCTCAGCGGAAATCTGTCATGATCGGGTGCAGTCGCTCGGTTGTCTTGATCGGGGCCTGAAAGAGGGTGTCTGAGGGATCTGGGAGGTAAGACCTCTCCAGTTGGTGGGTGGCTTGAGCTCGTTCCC
>NQII01002513.1:322985-344722 GCA_002778355.1 Clitarchus hookeri | reverse complement strand
GTGTGTGTGTGTGTGACGTGTCCTGCCACTTCGCTCTTGGGCGCGGGCGCAGACGGACGTGTGTGTAAGTATGCTGCTGCTGGGAGGGCCGCATGCAGGCGTGGTACACACTTTTTCTATCTTGTTCTCGTCACCTTCGCGGCGAAGGACAGCAGGCCTCCTCCGTTTGGGTGTGTCTGCATGAGGTACACACGTGGAGGGTATTTTTTATTTCTTGTTCTCGTAACCTTCGCAGCGAAGGACAGCCAGCCGGCTCCGTTTGGGGTCCACCGATAGTTCGGTTCGTGTCGCAAGAGCCAGCGACACCTTGGCGTCGGCCTAGGGATTCTAAACTTCCTCTTCGGGGGGCGGTCATATTGGCAGCCAGCAGCACCTTGGCATTGGCCTAGGGATTCTAAACTTCCTCTTCGGGGGGCGGCCATATTGGCAGCCAGCATGGTGTCGGCCTAGGGATTCTCTTCGGGGCGGCCATATTGGCGGCCAGCATGGCATTGGCCTAGGGATTCTCTTCGGGGGCGGCCATCTTGGCGGCCAGCATGGCGTCGGCCTAGGGATTCTACACTTCCCTTTTGGGGGGCGGTCATCTTGGTGGCCAGCGTGGTGTTGGCCTAGGGATTCTCTTCGGGGCGGCCATATTGGCGGCCAGCGTGGCATCGGCCTATTGGCATTGGCTTAGGGCGGCCATCTTGGCAGCCAGCGACATCTTCGGCTAAACTTCCCTCTTCGCAGTGGCCATCTTGCCGGCCAGTATGGCATCGGGCTAGGGATTCTCTTCGGGGGGCGGCCATCTTGGCGGCCAGCATGGCATCGGCCTAGGGATTCTCTTCGGGGCGGCCATATTGGCGGCCAGCGTGGAGTTGGCCTAGGGATTCTCTTTGGGGGCGGCCATCTTGGCGGCCAGCATGGCGTTGGCCTAGGGATTCTACACTTCCCCTTCGGGGGCGGCCAGCGTGGTGTCGGCCTAGGGATTCTCTTCGGGGCGGCCATATTGGCGGCCAGCGTGGCATCGGCCTATTGGCATTGGCTTAGGGCAGCCATCTTGGCAGCCAGCGACGTCTTCGGCTAAACTTCCTCTTTGTGGTGGCCATCTTGGCAGCCAGCATCGTCGTCGGGAGTCGCAACCACCTTGGCGTTGGCTTAGGGTGGCCATCTTGGCAGCCAGCGACATCTTCGGCTAAACTTCCCTCTTCGCAGCGGCCATCTTGCCAGCCAGCATCGTCGCAACCAACATGGCGTCGGCTTAGGGATTCTCTCCCATGGCTTACACCTTGGTGTCGGCCTAGGGATTCGAAAATGGCCGCCAGGGAATGTTCGGGAAAAAATAATTTTTTGGAACTTTTGAATTTTTTTGTAACTTTTGAAAAGTTGAGACTTTTCAAAAGTTGAACTTTTGAAATGTTGAAACTTTTCATAAGTTCATTTAAAAAAACTAATTTTTAAATGTTATTTTATGAAAAAATAATNTTAAAAAACTAATTTTTAAATGTTATTTTATGAAAAAATAATTTTTAAAAATTTATTTTTTTTAATAAATTTTCTGCATTTTTGATAATTTTTGCACATTTTGGCACTGGCTGCCAAGATGGCCGCCGTTGGCACTTGCTGCCAAGATGGCCGCCGTCGAAGTGGAATGCAAACGCATGAAGTTTGTCATTTCCTTACCAAGCTTCTCAAGGTCGAATCCCGAATCCCTGTCATGACGCTGTGTTAGAATGCCCATTATCTAACTACTCGTGGGATAGGCATTTGCATGTGAAATTAAATATTTCGCAGCTTCCGTACTTTTTGTGATATCGATTAACAAACATAAACCATTTTTGCAGATATTGAAAAGTACTCTTCAGCGACGGCGCCGAAATTCTCATGTAATGTTTTCAAGGTTGCGATACGAAGGATTGAAACATTCAAAACGTCACCGATTTCAGGCTTTAGGTTAAAGTTTTGTGAAAAGCTATGCATCAGTCTTGCCTGAGGTGAGCTGCTTTAAAAATGTCTGGACGCCGACACACTAGCTCTTCAAACAAAGGAGACGCGTGGCATTTTGTAAGTAAACATTTGCTTGGGAAACTCGTATTGCAGCGTGTCGCATGGACAAGAGTGCCGCGGGCGGAAGCTTGGCAGTGATGGGTGAAGGGTGTGAGCAGCAGGTAGGTAAGGGGAAGCAGGCAGAGAGCTTATCTGATCTCTCATCTCTACCCTGCGAAGTCGGTGATCTGCGATCGTGTTCCGGGACTCTTAGGTTTTTTTTTTTGTTTCCGGTATAGACACAGATATCGGCATCAGATAAAATATTCAATTCACGACATTTCTTTGTAATTATCCAGTAGGTACATAAGTAATTATCGTACACAGTAAAAAAAAAAACATTCAACTGAGAATTTAAAATGCAAGTAGGTAAAACACCGTCAATATGTGTGGGTTATTACATCGCAGCGTCGGCATAAATTTCTAAAGATATAATGAACCAACATAGGTATAAATTACATACTGCAAATGTCGATTTGACGCGGGCCACATTACAATGAAGATTCGCATGCAAACACTTATCTCGAGGGGAATTAATCACACACATATTGAACAATAGCACAGAGTTACGCTAGCCTTCCATTTAGTATGAGCCAATGAGCCTGCACCTAAGTCAAGCACTTCGCCTTATGGTGTTTACATTATAGGCAAATGTTTTGTTGGGCTTCGACAAAAATGATATGAGCACACAAAATTTGTCAGCTTTGAAAATCACAAGCAAACATTTTGATGGATAAGTCACTCTCCTTCACCTCCTCTGTGCAGTTTTGAAACAGTAAGTAATGCTCCATTCATCGGTAAGCTCACACATGAAACATACTGAACGATTACTTACAAATGCACACTTGTTTAACTTGCCTGAGTTTTACATTGTTTAGTGGGTGAACTGAGACACCTGTTAATACAGCCGATAGTTGTCAAACTCCTCCGAACAGCTACTCGTCAGCTGATGGATATCTTGGTTTCAATCTGATCATTATCGCGTGCTTGACGTAAACAATTTCCAGGTACAAAAATGTAATTCTCTCAACACAACTGCACCCGAGTGGGTTTGTCGTTCGTAATTTACGGCTAATGAAAATAATACCAAAAACTTTTTGAAAGTGAATGCATGCGTTTAGTTTGGTCTGTTAATGGTTGTCAAGCACGTTGGCATCAGGTAAAACGAATGCAGCCTTATAGAATTCCTAGCTTTTAAAAACTCGAGAACTTCGTAAATTCTAGATAATAATTGCAAATATTACGGCGCACTGGTGAGATGCTTCTGAATGTAATTATTTGTCAGTATTTTAAGAATAATTTGGGTTGTATTTGTCATCATGGTATTCGGAAATTATATTTAACTCTAACTTACGAATGTACTAAAAATAGATATAGNTGGGTTGTATTTGTCATCATGGTATTCGGAAATTATATTTAACTCTAACTTACGAATGTACTAAAAATAGATATAGCCTATACAGTAATTAAAAAAAAAACAATCAACTGCACTGCACCATTTTGACTGCATACTGAGGAATAAACATTAGCCAGGACTTTTTGTAAGGTTATTGTTTCCAAGTGTAAAAAACAGTATGGGAAAGAAAAATAGAAAATATTTGTCCAAAATTTCCTGAAACAGGGATGGGAAACTTCCAGAAGAATCATCATAACTTACCATTACAACGAGTATAAACACGAGCGGTGGCGTGAATTTATCACAAATCTTTAGGTTAAGGTCTATTTAATTGTTTCCTGAAATTTTGAGAACTGACCGTCTAAACAAAATGTCAGAAGAAGAATTGTTCCGTATCCCGAGATGATATATCACGATAGCATATCCTTGTGCAATAAATTCGCGGGACATTGTCTCTTCGAAACCAAACTGATTATATTCTCTCGTGTGTNGATAGCATATCCTTGTGCAATAAATTCGCGGGACATTGTCTCTTCGAAACCAAACTGATTATATTCTCTCGTGTGTGGTTCAGTTGCGATTCACTCCACGTAATAAACCCTAAGTTTCGTGTAGCTGAAAGTTATTCTCAAGATGAAGTGTTGCGGGGTGAAGCATAATCAACCTGACTTACATCAAAGACAACAAGAACATCCAAGTCTTTCTTGAAAGACAGACTCGTGAACTTTGCACTATCATTCGGCACTTGACTACACCAAGATGGTCGGCTACAGTGATTAAATTATTATGATAAAATGGGGTGGAGGGGGGTTCGGCGTGAGATTAATGCAAGGAAAAATTTATAGTTAATATAGCTCACTTGATTTAATTTCCTTTGCGATTATTTATACATAAAATTTTGTTTTAAAAATTGGTTACATCATTGATTTTTTTTTTTTTTAATGTATAATGCTTTCTTATGTATGTACTTTTTAGAATTATACTATCTGTAATTCAATTATTTACCACTGCGTGTTTAGATTATTAAAGGCTGTTCACGGCAAAGTGCGCACTTTTGAAATCAACCATCGAAAAATGTCACTGTTCCTCCCTGTGTGTAATATTTAATGGGCACACGTAGTGGCATGCGCCCAGTAACGTTGGTAACGACGGAGGAAAAGTAGTTCCATGTCTCAACATTGAATTAAAAGTGTTCGGTAAACNGCGCCCAGTAACGTTGGTAACGACGGAGGAAAAGTAGTTCCATGTCTCAACATTGAATTAAAAGTGTTCGGTAAACATTTGTGATTACTGGAGTAATTTATTTTTCTTTCTGATTTTGTAATGCATATAAGTGCATAAATTATAAAAATTTTAAAATATTTAATTGTATAATAATTTTACAGTTTCCCTTTATTTACGCGTGAATAAAGTGATCAGGTCCATGGCAATGTTGATTTTACATATGGTGGAATGACACACGATGTCCTTACAAGTAGATCTTAAGCAGGGCTTTCCAAAGTGCTCGTTTAACCGTGAACAACAAATCTGAAGATGTAATGGAGACAAACTAACTAGTAAGGTGTCGTATTATAGTAACCTTTTAGAGTTATTAACAATTTTTCTAAAATGCACAATTTTTTTTTTTTTTTTTTAATTCTATGTAGAGTGTTTTACGACTTTTCTTCAAGACTTGTAATAAAACATAAATCGCATTATATTTGTTTATAGTATACTAAGCCATATTATTTCCTATATTTTTACTAATGCTAAGTAGATCTGATTTAAAATGTATGAAATCTTTATTTGTATATACGTAATATTCCATTTTTTTTTTATGATCTCATTGTGTGATATGTGTATATACAAACATATACATGTATATGAATATAAATATGTTCAGATACGCCCACTATATATATATATATATATATAATCCATTATTCATAATTTCGTGAATTAAATTCTTATTTTATGATACATATAACTACGCTGTATTAAATTTAATAAGGCTACATATAAAATACTGTAACACCAAGTCTCGTCTGGACAGTTAGAATATTTATTTTACGATAGCTTACAACAATAATATACATATGCTTACAACAAAGAATTTTACCAGTGGGGTTAATTGCAGATGAAGACTAACAACGACATACACCTTAGTTGGTCCTAACTAAACCATTATCATAGTTTTACTGCACGAAACCGTTATGTTTATGTACAATTGGGTTGGTAATGGGCCTGTTAACAATAAAAAACGTTACAGGGCTAAGCTAAGTTTTGGGTTCATAGTCTGAAATGAGGCACATTCGTAATGTTACTCGGTTGTCTGTCATACGTGGCTCCGTGTCGATATCCTATAACTTGGCGTAAGCCGGCGTCCGTCGTCTGCCCTTGCTTGGTGTGTCCCAGGCCGCTGAAGCTACTAGCCCACACTGGTAACAGTTCCGGAATAGTAGCAACTAATACCGTAGACGAATATAACCAAATCGAAAATCCTTCTATGACATATAAAAGTAATCTCAAAATTAGGCATTTTAACATTGAAAAAATAATTATACATTACATTCTGTGCAATACGAAACACACAAGTGCTTACAATAACTAGTTCGAAAAAAAAGAATAAATATAAGTATAAATACACACTACTACTTACCTATTAAATTGATTATATTATTTTTACTCTGCAAACCTAAATATAAAAATAAATTAAATCAATCAACAGGAGTTTAGAGATCCTGTGTACCATGTAACACAAAACGTCAAGTATGAAAATATATTATACTGCTTGCTCTTAGCTCTTGTTGATATTTTTACCCTTACCATTTATTAACTTCCGCTCTGCCAATTTACTTTGAGCCGTCAAAATGCATTGGGGCTCTCTTTACCTAAGATCACGTTTTGAAGCAACAATCTTAGGCAACAAGCTGGCTAAGTTAGGCAAATTTACAGTTGCCCAGAAATTTGGATCCCGCTGTATTTTCTCAATATGCAAGCAACTTTTTGTATCAGTCATCACCACGAAATAACACAAATCACATTTAGCAATATTTAGAATATCTTACACTTGACAGAAATGTGGATGCGTCTTCTTCAGCACCAAAGCCTTTACCTTTGCAGTTTTCTAAGAAAAAAATATATTTCTTCCTTCTAGCGGTTTCTTTAAGTCCAAGTTGTATTGCAGAAGGGGCACATTTTACCACAACAATGAACAATAACGTTTTCATTAAGCGTGCTGGGGAGCCAGAATACCCCGGCTATATATTGTTTTATCCTGTAAATTTGTACCTTTAGCCTGTACATTTATATCAAGTATGTCAGGAGATACAGCCACGTGGTCGTTCAGCCCACGATCCTGAGAAGTGTGACTTCGTGCTCCCCCAGTGAGATGGCGCATATTCTACTCGAAATAGGAATATTGTGTATTATTCTGATTTTTCTTAACATAGTCACCGGATGATGTCCGTATTACTATCCTCGACTACTCAGGTAATGTTAATTGGTATAAATCGCCTTTCCTAATTACACAGAACACGAATTTACTAAGGGCATCGTGATATTCACATTACATACTACGAAATGCGATAGTAGGGAGGACTATGAAGATCAGGAAAATTGTAGGGTAAAACTTATAAAATGTATATAAATTGCATGTTATTTGGGTTCCTTAACCTCTTTAAATCACACTAAACACGAATTCACTAAGGTTAACTCCATATTCGCAGTACATGCTACCAAATGCGATAGTTGGGAGAGCTTCATGAATATGAGTGAAATTGTGGGGTAAAACACATCAAATTTATGTAAATGACATGTCCTTTGGTTCCTTAACCATGTTAAATGCAAGAAGACCTAACCTAACTCCACAATACGTGATTACAAGGGGAGAGTGTGCTGACACGAGATAAGATGTTATGAAATGCATAATAAACAAGCTCACATCGTTTTATCCACATCCTGTGAACCACCTATTGTGAAGTTAGGTTTAATTTGGTCAGGTATGCTGCATTTTGTATGACTGGCAGTAAAGTACATAAACCCTTCAGTTCTCACACTCACATGCAATACTACACAGTTAATTTCACTGCACTATATACCCTTTCCATGCTAAAACACAAAATTTAGTACGTTACTCTCCCATGAAGCTGTCGTATATAGCACCTTGGTGTTTTATTGCCAATACCACACATATGTGACATGTTAATGTCTATTAAATTTGTCGAAACTCCACAGACACTTACATTTCTGCAAAATTTATATATTGTAATACTTCACATGGTCTTATTTGCACAGAAATACTCGTATTTTCGCAGAATTATTTGATTTAACATGTCAAGCGGAATGAATAGCAACGAAACTAGCTTTATACCACTCGTACATCACACATCTTTGCACTGTCAAATTTACACGGTACACTGAAATTACGCACTCTTCCTGCATACGACTGTCGGGCAGCATTAGATAAACCAAAATCGTTGAGCATTTGTTTCCTGTCTCTATGCATCATTGGTCAATGGATCTACTATGGCGATAACATGACATGAACGAGCTTCTTGTGCCCACTCTGATTGCAGCAGTCACATCAACTAAACCAGCTACACCGTGCCACACCAACCGCATCAGGCCAAGGATGGGTAGTGCAGGTCGACAAGAATGGAACTTGTACTTTCTTGATGACAAGGATTACGTTACTCAAGAGACAGTCCTACTCGTTTATTACAAGAGGTAACTCTTTTAATAAATAAGTGGGCATTCCAAAACTGTGTTTACCACAAAGCCACAGCCATTAGGCACACAGGCAATTGGTCATTATGTCGTAGCAGCTTGAGCCACGACATGTAATGTGATGCACCACCAAGTGCTATCAAATTGGCCTGTAGGCCGAAGCTAAAGTGATAAGTGCCCCAGATTGTAACCCATAGTGCGCAGCATTTTTCCAAACCCACCAAGCAGCTTCATATCATTCACAACTAGAGTCAGGGGTGTGTTTTATTGTATTAAGAGCAATCGAGCAAGGCAACCCACACACCTTTACCCAGGTGGACTCATCCATACCTTCAGGAGACAGCCACCTGGCAACACTGTAGCCAGTGAAATGCAAATGCATCATAGGAAGTGAAAGACAAACACTTTTCACAATGTGATGTGAACCACACGTCCACGAGTTCCTTGGGCCCACTCTGACTGCCGCAGTCACAACAACTACACCGGGCCGACCCAACCACATTAGGCCAAGAGTGCGTAGTGCGGGTCGACAAGAACAGAACTTGCACCTTTTTGTCGAAAAGGATTACGCAACTCAAGAGCCTGCCCTACTCAGTTATTATAAGATGTAACTCTTTTAATACATGGGTAGGCAATCCGAAACTGTGTTTACCCCAAAGACACAGCCATTGGGCACACTGGCAATTGGTCGTTGCGTCCTCGCAGCTAGCGCGGGTTAATACGACGTAATGCACCACCAGGTGATGTTAACTGGCTGGTAGGCCAGAGCTGAAGAGATAGGTGCCCCAAAGTGTCATCAAGTAGTGTACAGAATCTTCACAAACATATCGAACACAGTCACTGCATTCACAGCTGCAGCCAGGGGTGTTTTTAATTGTATAAATGGCAATCAAGCATGGCATTCCACACCCCTTTGCCCAGGTGGACTCGTCCATCACTTCAGGAGACAGCCACCTGGCAACGCTGTAGCCAGTGTAATTACAATGCATCATCGGAAGTGAAATTCAACACTTTCATGAGAATATGCAATAACTTATTTAATGTGTATTAAAATAAGAGTAATTATGTTTTTCTAAAATGGAGATTGCCTATAAAGGCCTCCAGCATTGTAACAAATTATTTAGTGTGGTGACATTCCACCTCAATTTCACAACTTCAACATTAACAGACATTTGTTAATAAACTGGGATGTCACCAATGTGTTTAATTTTAATTCATACAATTTTTCAACATATTAATCACATCACAGAGTGTTCATGTAATGTTTCATTGTTCGGCGTTTGATGTCGGTTCTCGTCACTTGTGATGATAGTGGACATTACTTGCCCCAGTTCGTCTCAGCACTCGGGCAAGACCGGTGGCATTCGTCGCCCACTCCACGAGCCCCCTCAGTACCCGCATCTATGCTGCAATCATTTAACTGAAATAGTAATATATTAGTCACTGGAACATTTGTATTATCTTTAATTTACTGAGGGGAGAGCCAACCCCCAATTTCACTGGAGAGTTTAACGCAATCGGGTCTCAATTTAAGAACATGTGTTTTTCACCGTTTAAGTGCTGGGTCCATTATCATGCATCGTTCACCTGTAGCAAGGACAGTAAATAAACCGATCAACCAAGTGAAATCAGTGTCAATTCATTGTAGGGCATCCTTTGTAGCATCAACCGCATTTCGTTAGCATATTTAAGGTGTACGAGATGGCCTACAGTCTCGCCATCAGATATAAAAAGTGCAACTTTAAGTAAGCGACACCCATCAACAAACTGACAGAGGATTACCAGGGTCCCCATGGGCTGTCGACCGGACGATCCTCATCATTAGCTCACCACTGAGTTATGGTGCTGGGCAATATAACATCAAACCAGCCCTGGTTAGCCTCACTGATGTCAAAAGTATTTAATCTTTAATTATAAAAGAGCAATTATGTTTCCAAAAAGGGAGATTGCCTATAAAGCCCTCCATCCTTGTAACATGTCATTTAGTGTGGTGACACTCCCCGTCAACTTCACAACATCAACCTTAACAGACATTTGTTAATCAACAGAGGTGTCACCATGTGTTTCAGTTAATTTATACAATTTTTCACCATTACAATAATATTACATAGTGTTCATGATATGTTTTATCATTCGGCATTTGACGTCGGTTCTCGTCACTTGTGACGGAAGCCGATGTTTCTCGTTCAGTTCATCTCAGCACTCTAGCCACAACAGCGGTGTTGGTGACCCATTTCGTAAGCTCCCTCAGTACCATCATTTAGGCTGGAATCACTT
The DNA here is from genome assembly GCA_002778355.1 of Clitarchus hookeri. NCBI lineage: Eukaryota > Metazoa > Arthropoda > Insecta > Phasmatodea > Phasmatidae > Clitarchus > Clitarchus hookeri. The sequence goes on along the minus strand of NQII01002513.1, from coordinate 334,317 downwards.
CACTGCAATAGTTAACTTCATTAATTGGAACATTTGTTTTATTTCTTTGCTGTACTGAGGGGAGAGCCAACTGCACTCTCACCGGAGAGCTTAACGCTAGTGTGTATCCGCATAATAACACATTTATTTTTATGCTAAGGTCACAGGCAGGCCATAAGTGCTGGGTCCGTTTTTTTCACTATTCATATGCAATCGAGCACAGTGAATAAACAGCTTTACAAAGTTCAATGTGTGTTGATTCAGTGTAGCACCACCCGCAATTTTCTAGCATATTTCAGGTGTACGAAATGGCCTACAGTCTCGTCATAAGGTATAAATAGTATAACAGTAAGTACGTGACAACATCATCTGCAAACTGACGGAGGCATCCAGGGCCCCCTGAGCCATCGACCGAACGACCTACATCACTAACTCTCCACTGGATTATGGCGCCGGGCAATTCTATACTCAACCATCCCTGGGTATCTCGGACAACATCATACATCAACTGTTTGTACACAATACCTGTGTTATATACTATATGTATATTTCTTCTACTACTAATATGTGTTTATACCTGTATAACCTTAGCATGTCGGCATTATATACATTGTATATCACGTTATGTGAATGAAGGTTTGGTTTGCAAATGTATTTTTGCATCTAACATGCTTTAGTGACCTGATAGAAATATATTGGACACAAATATTACCTGTTTTACCGCAAAAAGACACCCTGGTCATCATAGCTTTCATCACTATCACATTTCATGGTACATACTGCAAATTACGTGAAGCCCCAATAAAATTCATATTAATTGTAGGCAAGGTAATGACCATATATAACATTTGCAGGTATTATTTTCCAGATTTTTGGAAAACCCCCTATTCTATATAATTACAGTAATAATTTATTTCCCCCAAAATATGGACTCATCTACTCCATTTCACAATTTATTACCCTTACACATTCACCTAAATCATGACCACTAACATTATAGTATTGTATCATCCGCAAACATATTAACTGTGGCATCACAACATACATACTGTACATATCGTTGATATATAATAAACAGCAGAATACTCAATACACTCCCCTGAGGACTTCTATATTATTTCCCAAACAGCAAGTGTGCGTTTTCCCTAGCCGTACCTTCTGTGTTCGTCTAATGTCAAGTAACTCCCACGAATTGGAATTTGTGTTAAATTGTATTAATTTGCGTTTGGAAGCAGACGAAAATATAGCTGAAAGTACCTGAAGAAATTATCCACATAGGCGAATATTACGCACAGAAGAACTCGTTCTTGCACCCTCCAATATTAAACCACAAGCCTTCGCACAGCCGGATTCGAACGTCACAACTCACACCCGCAAAAACACATACGCACTGTGTCGCGTCTCAACTTACACTAATGGCATCTCAACTTCCACATAAAATTCCGTGACGATGACATATACAGACCCCACATCCAATAAGGTGATGGCACGATGCGCATTTGTTCACGCCACTAATGCATTACTTCACCAAAATTCATTGCGTCCGACGTAAAAAAAGCAGTGAACTGCTCGTACTTTTAACTATGTTATTTAATACGTTCTACTTATTTTAACATTACACCCTACTGAATATTAACAAGGTAACCTGTGCAGATCCCATTAATGCTACTTTTGTTGGTTTAGGACGTTTCCTTCAGAAAAGCCACTACCCGGGATAATTACCCAACCGGATATTAGAAAAGTGCTTCAATTGGTGTACACTGGTGTCAACCACTGATGGATTCATCGATAAATTTTCTAAAATGCTGTTTCAGTTCTTATGTACACGTTATGAAGATGTATTTAATTCTTAATTTTTCCTTTTTAAACTCAGCTTAACACACTACAACTAAAGAAAATAATTATAACATTAATTATTTTTATGTGCTTAAGTTTACATACAAATTCCAAACTTACTTAATATAATTTTGAGCTTTCGTGATATTATCACAGAACCTTGTTGTTTCGTCTTAAGCCGACAGCAAAAAATTGAAAGAACAATTGAGAATCGTGTAAAGCATGGTGGAAATAAATAAATATTATGATTTTTTTAACGTGAAAGCTTGTTTTCTTTATATGCGGAATTTGCTACGAATATTTTGAGGTGTTGTGTTGAAGTCCTTGGCAGTTGCTGTACAAAGATATTTTTTTTTATTTGGTGGCCTGGAAGAATAATTAGGTAATCGTGAATTTTTATCTAATTGCCAGATTAGTTGAGCTTAAATTATTTTATTTTATGATATTGCTGTAGTTTTAATTATGCTATGGTGTTTCTGATGGTGTTATGTATAATATTTTATACATTTCTAATTTGCTATGTATTGTTCTAATGTTGGCCTATGTTGACAATCTCAATATTCCGAAGAACTTTTGTATGTTGTATTTATTGATCAGTCAGTAAACCAAAAGATGTCATAGACATCGAATATGGTAATTATCTAGTTTAGGGGCTTTTCTGAAAAACACAATAAAAATTTAAAATTATGATATATTTCTACTCTACTAATGATGCAGAACACGAATATACTAGGGGCATTAACGTCCGACTAATTTCGTAATATGTGCCCACCTAACCTAACAAAACCTAACCCCACGATGGGCGAATCACTATTTTACATTTTTAAACTAACCTAGGATTGTTGGGTTTTACACTAACCTATGATGTTAGGGTTTTAAACTAACCTAGGATAGTAGGGTTTTACACTAACCTAGGATGTTTGGGTTTTATACTAACCTAGGATGTTTGGGTTTTACACTAACCTAGGATGTTTGGGTTTTACACTAAAATACGAATGTAGGATTGCAGGGATTTAAAGGAACCGTAAAACACACCAAAAGAATGTAAATTGACTCACCTAGGTAGGGGGCTGGTATAATTCCTCTGACGTTAATAGACACAAACAAACATATTTCGCAAGTTTTTTTTAATATGTTCTACTTATTTTAACACTACGGCCGCTTCAATATCAACTAGGTAAGCTATGCTGAATTCATTAAAACAACTTTTGTTGGCATAAAACGTTTCGTTCATAAACGTAAACAAACTGTCAGAAACAGTCATCTCACAAACTTGTTCAATTTTTTAAAATATGTTGCACTTATTTTAAAGCGATGCCCCTAGTATATTCGTGTTCTGCATCATTAGTAGAGTAGAAATATATCATAATTTAAAATTTTTATTGTGTTTTTCAGAAAAGCCCCTAAACTAGATAATTACCTCGAATATATACACAATATAAAAAATGGCAGTAAAAACACAATACATACAAATTATAATGCTAACCATACAAAATCAGATAAAAGATAAGATACAATATAATTAGATATGCACACTTAAAAACTGAACTAAAATCTGTACCTACTTAAAACCTTACTAATATTTGTAGCGAGACAGTATTCTCCCGTATGTTTATTAATTTTATTTACATCTGAACTGAGTCAGTATTTTGGTTTTAAACACATTTGTTTATAATTGTTCAGTTTGTTTTGTATAACTCTGTAACGTTAGGACAGTAGTCATAATGCGTCTGTTGTCTCTTTCTCGGATGACGCTAACATTTTAATTAAACCTGGTAAGGGGAGATCTTCAGAACATTTGGCAACTGAGATATTAACTCAACTTAATTCCTGGTTTGCCTCAAACAAGCTTGCTCTAAACTTAGATAAAACATACCGGTACTCTTTTCTCCAAAGTCTTCGCAACTAAGGTGATGTCCCAATTTGAAAGTGTGCTCTCACTCACTCTTCACCCTCACTTTGGCACACACTGGCGTGTACTGATGTGACAGTGGGCAGCGAGTGAACATCATTGTTTCCTCTCCCTCTCGTATTCTCTCCCCCCAGTTGGGACAGCAGAGAGGACTCGCTCTGTGAATTGGTACGCAGTCTATATCTAGTAATAATGGTAGGAAATAACCAAGTCAGTATAGTGCAGCAAATCAGTTTCCTTGGAGTGGAAATTGATAGTAAGCTGACTTGGAAGGAACGTATAAAGTATAGTGTTTTTCCTTTGTTACAGAAAAGTCATTAACTGGACTGTTTACAGTGGTATAATTCCACTGTACTTATTACACAGAACACAAATTTACTAGGGGCATCAACATATTTTCAATACAAACCACAAATATGTTAGTGGGGATGGTTATAAAGATCAGGGAAATTATGGGGTAAAACATGTGTAAAATATGTACGTTATCGTTATATTTTCTTGGTAATTATCCAGTTTAGTGACTTTTCTGTAAAAAAAAAAAAAAAATTCCAGAAAATGGTATATTTCCACTCTACTAGTGAGGCAGAACACGAATATACGGGGGCATTAACGTATGACTAATTTCATAATATGTGCCTACCTAACCTAACAGAACCTAACCCCACGATGGGTGGATCACTATTTTACATTTCTAAACTAACCTAGGATTGTTTTACTCTAACCTAGGTTTTTTTTGGGTTTTACACTAACCAACGATTTTAGAGTTTTACACTAACCTAGGATTTTAGGGTTTTAAACTAACCTACGAATTTAGGATTTTAGGGGTTTAAAGGAACCGTAAAACACACCAAAAGAATATCAATTAACTCACCTAGGTAGGCGGCGGGTACAATTCCTCTGTCCTCGGCCAGTTCAATCTTACCTCACTCGACGAAACACCATGATCTACTAAAAGGCCACATAGGCGAATATTATGCACTAAAGCACTCATTCATAGCCAAATATTACCCACTGAAGCACTCATTCATAGGCAAATATAATGCAGAGAAGCACTCGTTCTTGCTTTCTCTGTTTTTAAATCCGTCGGATTGGGACGTCACAACTCAAAGACACAAAGGCTACTGAACTACCTCAAAAATGTCCGTTAAAATCACATCTGACGCATTACGGTGACGTAACAATACCCACAAGCCAATAAGGTGACTGCAGGAATCATGGTGTCACCAAAAATCATGGCGTCCGCCGTAAACAAACCGGCGGATTGCTCGTATTTTTAACTATTTTATTTAATATGTTCTACTTATTTTAACATGACGTCCTCCTGAATATTAACAAGGTAAGCTGTGCAGAATCCATTAATGCTACTTTAGTTTATCTGGGACGTTTCCTTCAGAAAAGTCACTAAACTGGATAATTACCATTGAAAACTTCNAGAAAAGTCACTAAACTGGATAATTACCATTGAAAACTTCATGTTTGGTGGGGGTGTTCCATTTCCTAACATTGTTGTTATGTTTTAACACATTTTAGTTCAAAAAGGTAATTAGGTGTAGGAGGGCAGTTTAAAAAAACTAATATCAGGATTTTAATATACATAGTTGTTGAGGATTAAAGCTTATAGCAATGCAGAAGGGGGACGATAATTATGGCAAGTATTGAACATTGGAATGAACTTCTGTAAACCCGGCAGCAGCGGCAATGGAGGCAGCGATGGTGGTGGGTGTGGCAGTGGTGGTTGTTTGGAGGGGTGGGGGCAGCGGGAGGTGTGGTGGTGGTGGCTGTTGTTTCGAAACTGTTATTTTATGAAATTGTACCATTCTTTTTTGAGGAAGGCAAGTTGCCACAGGGCTGGAAGGAAGCATTGGTGGTTCCGGTATCCAAGAAAGGGAAGGAAAGGAAAAATCCTGGCAGTTAACAGGCTTGTGAGTCCCACAGTGTGTTCAGGAAAGGTGATGGAGAATCTCGAACTACAGTATGTGGTAGAGGTTATGAAGTGCTGGCTGCAGCAGTACCAACATGGTTTTAGGGCAGGTTACTCATGTGAGGTGCTATTGGCTGGACTGCTGGAGGATTTGATGCAGGCAGTAGATAACAGGAAGCAGATGATACATGCTTCATAGACTTTGATAAGGTTACCCACAGGATTTTGATGCAAAGAGTGGACGAGCTAGCTTCTTAATGAGAAGTGGTTAGTGGATTGGATATGTGACTTTCCTGAGGGGGAGAAAACAGATGTTGAAAGTGGGGGTGTCCTTGTCGGAGGAAGGTGGGGTTCCGTCAAGGGTTCCGCAGGATATTGCGTGGCAAAATGAGGCTGTTTGCAGACAATTGTGTGTTGTATGCAGAGGTGGAGACGAGAATAATTTGCAGTACGACATAGTACAAATACGGAGGTGGCTAGAAGGGTATAAAATTTAGATTAATTTATGAAAAACAAAGATAGTAAGTTTTACTAGGAAGAAGGTAAGAAGGCACTTATAAATGGCAAGGGCAGGAGATAGGAGGAGCTTTAGAGTATAAGTACCTTAGGGTGGTGATTCAGAGTGATCTCGGGTGGAAAAGCATGTACAGAGATTGATATCAATGGGAAGAATGGCTTTGGGAATGCTGGGAAAGGTTTGGAAGGGGGTTAGTGGGGAGGTAGAGGAGAAGGCTTATAAAGCTATTATCATACGAGGCACAGAACTTCTTGGCAGCTCAGTGTCAGCGTAGCGGCTGGCACTGCCGAGCCCTGTTGCCACATCTATCCAGCGCCCATCCCGTCATAATATATGTTTCATGAAATCTCAACTGTAATAATGTAAAATACAATTCTTTACATAAAGAGGAACATTTGAATATAGTAGAAAGATAAATCTATAGAACACATACATGATATATTTGGAAATTTATATCTAGCAGGAAACTGTTTGGGTAGACAAACTGCTAAATGTTACGTTCGTAGTAAAAACATTGACTAGAGAGGGTGGAAAATGACATTTATAGCTTTTAAATATTTACTTCTGGCATTTATTACCAATTTTATACATTTTTATATGCACTAATTATGATATGGAAAAATTTTAACTTAACAAATAAAACATTCATTAGTTAGTTATAAAAACAAACGTTATTGACATAGCAACAAAACTGCTAAAGATTTTTCATCAGTTAGTTCTGAATAGGAGCATTATTGGGAGACAGCAACACAACTCCAAAAGTTTTTCCCTCACTTTGAATTAAAAGCCATTAACAGAATTGAAGGACACAGCATTAAACATATCTCTGCAGATTTTTTTTTATTCTGCAGAGTGGTTGGTATTGTTGCTTGCCGTTTGTTGTCATTCTGCTCAATAAATTGCTTCATTTTGTCAATGTGACCTAATGTTTTTACTTTTTTTTTTTTTTCAGTTATGAAAATAATGGGACTCATACTCCGTTGCCCATGAATGTACCGAAACGGACTTGGTATGTCCCATTTTCACGTAAACACAATGGAAACCGTTACTGTAGCCGTTAAAATATAACCACTTTGTGTAAAATCTGCGTATGTTGATAAACACAGTGTGAAAACAAAGCAAAGATGATGAAGATTGCAAAATATTCCACACTGTTTGTGTAGCAGATTGCACTACGAATGGTCGACGATCTATATATATCAAACCATAGTAACGCACATATACAGCGGTCATGTATTCTTTGTCTCGTATTGTTTGTAGACATTGTTGGTGCTGGCAGTGTTGGTTGCGATTCATTGTATGGATGACGTAATATGTTACTGCAATATGGCGCTGTCTGTGGTTTTTACGCTGTAAATTAAATTTAAGACTTTTTCGTGCCTATTCGCTAGAAAATGGGATTTTCGTGTTAAATCACAGGTAAATAACTTATCACATTTTGTAAAATAGTATCACATGGAAAAAAAAATTATGTGATATCTCCAAAAAATTATTTATTTTTAACAAATTTGGCAAACAAGTAGCTCCATGGCAGGCCATGTAAACTGATAAACTGTGAGAAGACAAGACACATTTTTTCAAAATGGCGGCCATATATACATTGTAGCTAAAAAAATTTTATGTACAAAAATGCAAAACCTTTTTAACTAAAATTTGTATGCTGACAGTATCAGTTATATCCATAAAAATTTCCTATGCAAAGCATCATTTCTTCGCCATTTTAGATGAGAGCCCCACATGAAATAATACATTTTTATGCCGTATCTCGGGGAAACAATCAACCGATTTGGCGAAGAAGTTGTACTGTGGTAGGTCATATTAATTTATATGTTTTAAGTGTGTAAGTCTTAATTTTGGAATGGTAACTATACAAATATTTTAGCTCAGTGTGCTATTATATCTACGAAACTATGTAAAATATTTAAATTTAACTTTGTGTATTGTATCTATGACAATCATGGAACATGCTAATACATAAACTTTTTGTCCTTCATTTATGAAGATCGTCACATGCACAATGGAGGTTTTATGCCATATCTTGAGGATCAATCAACCAATTGATTTCACGTAAGTATTGCTACAGTAGGGTATGTAAATTAACATGTTTTATATGCGGCAGGCATGTTTTAATGGGGTTTATATAAATCGTTTAGATTAATTTGTTATATCTATGAAACGTTTCAATAAATTCTACCAAATTTTGTATGCAAACAGTATTAATTAGAAGCATCATTTATGCTTAGAGAGAACCTCTTTTACCTGATTTTTTTCCCAAAGTAGTGTCGGGTGATAAAATAAACATTTTGCCATATTTACAGAACAGTTCAACTAATTTCCACAAAATTTTGCACACCTACAGAAGGCCATGTGAAGTTCCATGATTTAAATGTGGTCAGACACTGATTTTCATAATGCCGGCCATACAAATATATATTGATATGTTTAGCATATCAATTTAACAATTTAACCAAATTCAATCAAACTTTTTATGCTAACAGTATCTACTAAGATGCATGGTATAAAGAAAATTTTTAGGCAGTTTTGTAAGATAGCACTGATTAAGAAAATAAGGTTTTTGTGCCATATCCCGGGTACCAATCAACTGATTTACATCAAAAATTTTCACACAAGTAGCATTATGGCAGGCCATGTGAACTTATGTGTTTTAATGGCTCCGACACTATTTTCAAAATGATGGCCATGTAAATATTTCAGGTTAGTAAACCCTATCATTCAAAACATTAGACTAATTGCATCCGAAGTTGATGCTCTTAATCCTACCTCCATGATGCAGTTGATTGCAAGCTTAATTGATGCTAGCTTAATTTTATGAATTTTTCTGAATTTGGTACTATTTCACATGTTTCTAGTTTCATCTCTAATGATGTTGCTGTCAATTAGACATCAACGCCTACCTAGTATCTAAGCTTTTAAGAACTTCACCAAAATTTATTTGCACCCATGTAGAGGTAAAGTAGACTCATTAGTTATCAGTAACTTCTTGTTCTTTATGTCAATAATAAATAGTTTCATAATTTTATATGAGCATAATATGCCTTAATAGAGAAAATTAATCAAAAATGTGTTTGCATCTTGAATGCTGAATAAGTCCATCTGTTGCAATATGGATGTTAAATTTTCCTGGCACACATATTTTGACCTGTAAGAATTTTGGTCTAAAATAAATTTAGGCCAATTGTGCTTTGGACCAAATGACTTTAGGCCAAGTTACATTTAAGCCAAATAACTTATCGGTTATGTGACAAGCCAAATAGGCCTAAAGTTAAGTCTATTCAAAATATCTTCAGGCCTAGTGAATTTCTGTACTNTGGTTATGTGACAAGCCAAATAGGCCTAAAGTTAAGTCTATTCAAAATATCTTCAGGCCTAGTGAATTTCTGTACTACATTTTTAAACCAAGTGAATGTTAGGTCAAGTGATTTTAGGTTAATTGGCTTTAAGGAAAAATGACTCAGGTCAAGTGAATTCTGGGCTGTAGTTGTTAGATCAAGTGACATTCTGGGCTGTAGTTGTTAGATCAAGTGACATTCTGGGCTGTAGTTGTTAGATCAGGTGGCATTCTGTTTTGAAACAATAGACTATTAGGCCAAAATACTTGCTCACAATATGGCCTCCTCAGGGGTAGGAAGGTAATATGGGAAAGGGATCACTGGAAAGCGATCAGCAACTTAAGGAGTGTGGGAACAACCTACAATGAAATGAGACTGCAGTTATGCTCCCGGGAAAAATGGGTCTCGCAAGGCCGAAGAGAGGGCAGCTACATCCAACTGCAAACGGCCATGAGCTACATCCAACTGCAAACGGCCATGTTAGTTAATTATCTCGATTTCCACAAACCCCGATGTGCACGTACCACTCCATATTCTCGTTACACGTTGCACTCTCAGTGTACTGCTTGCCCCCCAGTTAAATGCTGTTCACAGTTAATTAAGCGCTTTTGAAATCAACCTTAGAAAAATGTATTTTCCCCTACGTGTATGCATTTTGACTGGTACAGTGACTGGCAAGCACCCACTGAAGTTGGCAACAATGGAGAGAAAATAGTTTTATGTATTAATGTATAATTAACAGAGTTAGGTAAACATTTGTGAATACTGAAATTATTTCTTTTGCTGTTTGATCTTTTTAATGCTTACGCGTAAGAATTACGCACTTTTTGTAAAATATATACTTTTATAATAATTGTACACTTTCACTTGGCCAACGCATGAATAAAGTGATCAGGTCCATGGCGATAATAATTTTACTTATGGTGAAAGAATACAAAATACACATGCAAATAACTCTAAAGCCGATCTTCCATAAGTGGTGCTCAGGTCACATTTACATGCGTGTTAGTTATGAGGATTGTCCAGAAGGTTAAGGAAGTCAATATTAACAGTGCAACAAATAATGATACCTTTAAATCAACTCCATTTATTATTGATAATCCTTTATTTATTCATGTATTTTCCTTTTGTTTTAATCATATTTATATATTTTATTATTATTACCATTATTTTGAAATGAGATTATTTTTGCTACTTTTATCAGTACATGTTATTGGTATACTTACATTAGATAATTATTTTATTTTAATCTATAATTTTATTAAATTGTTTACGTTATTTATTTTAGTATTTATTATCTTCTATTATTAATTAATTTGTTACTTATTAGTTATTTATTAATTTCATTATTGTTTAGTGTTTACTTACCGAGCGAGATTGCATAGTGGTGATTGACTGAATTCACATTCCCGGTCCAGCCATCCTTATTTCAGTTTTCCATGGTCTCCCCAAGTCATCCCAGGGTAGTTCACGATTAATTAGTCACGTCTTTAATAAAACTTTTGCAAATTTTCTAACGTAACTGCACATACTCTGCCGGAAGTACTGACAGGAGTAATGTTGGCAGTACATTAGTAAAGAGCTTTCTGTCTTAACGCCTTATTGAAAGCCATCACCTCCTCTGTGGATTGGACACTCCTGGCTGTTCATGTTCCACTGGTTCACCTCTGGACTTCTTGATGGATAAAATTGAATGTGAAGAGGTGAACAGTTCCTTCCACAACTCCGAACTTGAGGACCAAGGCCACCCATCATGGCTAGGAGTTTCCCTTCCCTTAGATGACGGTTCCCGTTCCTAAGTGCTGAAAATTTGCCTT
>NQII01002513.1:274887-322924 GCA_002778355.1 Clitarchus hookeri | reverse complement strand
AAAAAAAAAAAGGGGGGGGGGGTGTTCCAGGTTTAACCCCCTCCCGCCTCCTTCTAAATATGGAGACACATTAAAAAATAATGATAAATTTTGTTATGACAGTAAAAATAAGTACAATAAAAATATAGGTGCCTGCATCTACTGTTCTTCAGCTCAAAAAAATTTATAGGCACTACTTTATCAATGGGGACGTCCCCCCATCCCCTCTGTGTACGCAACTGCATATCAATCTATGTCAGCATTTTCCCCTTTTATATAGTTGAATATATTATGTTTAAAATGGAAGACCCAGAAATGAGTTTCTTTTGTGCACATTAAAATATGAATTGTTATGTTTGTACCAATCTCATAGGGTGATATGTCATGTCTCGGAAACCATTCAACCGACTTAAACAAAATTTTGTGTGCTGGCAGAGCATCGTGTAAGCATTACATTTTGAGATGGATATTGTTGTTGGTCTGTCATTTTGGAAAATAACACCAAATGAAGAAATAATGATTTTTAATCATAACTCAAACTATTACACCAATTCTCACCCAATTTGGCAGGTAATACTATGATAGGCCAACTAAATATAAGTGATAGAACTTGGTTAGGTTCTTACTTTCAAAATGGCAGCTATGCAAAAATGTTTAGGTTTATTTGGTATATTTGCCATACCATTTAATAAATTTCAACCAGATTGTGTATACTGAACGTATCTGTTAAAAGCATCATATATACCATTGCATGACCACTTTTGCTGGTCATTTTGTAAGATAGCACCATACAAATAAATAAATTTATGTCATATTTTTGTAAAAATTTACAGATTCCTACCAAATTTGACAAACAAGTAGTACTGAGGCAGATGATGATAAGAGGTGTTTTTAAGTGTGTCAGACACTAATTTTCAAAATGGAGGCCATATAGCTATTTTTTGCTTAGAATGCTATATCGTCTAAACTATGTAATCAATTCCGACTTAACTTTGTATGCTGGCAGTAGGTATTACAACTATCAACTTTATCTACATGGAGCACCTTTTGTCCTCCATTTTGTAAGATAGTGTTACAAATAAATTAAGATTTTATCTCATCTTGGGAAACAATTGACAGATTCCTACCAAATTTGGCAAAAAATAGTACTGCAACAGGTGGTGTAAACTGGTATGTTTTAAATAGGTCAGGCACTTATTTTCAAAATGGTGGCTATATAAATATTTTAGCTTAGTATATTTTATCAACAAAACAAATTCCAACTTAAGTTTGTATGCTGGCAGTGGCTATTACACCCATCAAATATGCCTATGCATAGCCTCATTTCTCTGTGATTTTGTATGATAGCCCCACCAAAAAAATTAAAGTTTTTATCTCATGTCTCGGGAAACAATCAACCCATTCTTACCTAATTTGGCAAAGGTGTACTGTGGTAGGCCATATTAATATATGTATTTTTTAAGTAGGACACACTTATTTTCAGAATGGTGGCTATATATTCATTTTAGTTTTGCGTGCTATATCTACAAAGTTATGCAATATATTTTAACTTAACTTTGTATATTGGCAGTATGCAATCAACATATATGCTACTACATTACTTTTTTTGTCCTCCGTTTATGAAGATCGCCATATGAAAACTATGGTGGTTTTATGCTATATCTCGAGTACCAATCAACCGACTCCCACCAAATTTTACACTGGAACATATCAACTAATTTGTACAAAATTGTGCACACCATAAATGCTACAGAAGTCCATGTAAACTTTCATGATTTAAATGGGTCAGACAACGATGTTCAAAATGGCTGCATCATAAATAATTTAGGTAAGTTTGCCACATATTAAACAATTGAACCAAATTCAACTAAATTTTGTATGCAGACATTATAGATTAGAAGCATCATATATAGAGTCTCTTTTCTTGGAAATTCTGTAAGATAGCAACAAATAAGAAAAGAAAATTTTTTATGGCATATCTTGGTGATAAAACAACCAATTTCCACCAAATTCTTCTCACAAGTAGCGCTACGGTAGGCGACGTAAACTTGCATGTTTTAAGTGGCTCAGTCACTTATTTTCAAAATGACGGCCCTCTAAATATTTTAGGTTAGTAAACCCTATAAATCTAAACATTAGACTGATCAAATCCGAAGTTGATGATTCAAATCCGACCTCCATAATGCAGTGCATTGCACCCTAGCTTATTGTACGAGGTTTTCTGGGTTCACGTCCCAGGTAAGGCACGTGTGTATTTGTAATCGTCTCTCTAATTTTGCATAGGTTTTTGGTTTCATTTCTAATGTTATTTCTTTCAAAGAGAAGTTAAGTCATACTTACCAACTCAGCTTTTAAGAACTTATTTAAAAATTAATCGCAGCCATATTGAGGGAAGTAGGCATATTACTTATATCAGTAACTTCTTGTTTCTTATTAGCCCAAATATTTTCTTTGCTGCATTATTTATTTCTTTAGATAGTTCTTGCCAGTTACCATGTTAAGTTATTTTTATTTCTTCTTGAAACTTTCCTATTGATTCTTGTGTATTATAAGTCTATGTTATATTTTGTTACTTTGTGTAATGATTTTCTTTGGTAGAAGTTTAAGTTTAATTTTAGAGAGGTAATAATCTGAATGAAATTCACCATTTATTATTACTTTAACATTCATAATTTCCTTCATATTTATTTGAGGAATTGCTATATTATCTAGTTGAAATTCTCCTAACATCGGGTTCAGAGATATCCATGTTTTGGCTCTTCTTGGAAGCTTTCTGAAGAAGGTGGACATTAATTTAAATTGAAAACTCTTACATAGATTAATTATTCTCATGTCATTTTTGTTGGTTTTTTCTGTGGGCTGAATATTGCCCTCCTATTTTTATAAAAAAAAAATTTCTTTGCCTCTTTCTGCATTGAAATTGCCCAATAATATTATAGCATTTGACTCTGAGATTTTGGATGTTTAATTTTCTAGAAGATCCAGTTCTTCCTTTTTTTGTGGATTCTTCCTGTTGTCTTCATTTATTGGTGCATAACAGTTAATAAGAGTGTTGTTATTATTATTANGTAGAGTCGAAATATACCACTTTCTGGAGTTTTTTTTCTTATTTTCAGGAAAGCCCCTATAGTAAAATTTTACCGTCATTTTTGTTGGTTTTTCTGTGGGCTGAATATTGCCCTCCTATTTTTATAAAAAAAAAAATTTCTTTGCCTCTTTCTGCATTAAAATTGTCCAATAATATTATAGCATTTGACTCTGAGATTTTGGATGTTTAATTTTCTAGAAGATCCAATTCTTCCTTTTTTTTGTGGATTCTTCCTGTTGTCTTCATTTATTGGTGCATAACAGTTAATAAGAGTGTTGTTATTATTATTANTTTTTTTTGTGGATTCTTCCTGTTGTCTTCATTTATTGGTGCATAACAGTTAATAAGAGTGTTGTTATTATTATTATTTAGCGATGATAATATGTTTTTTCTTCTGTAAAGTGTTGCCCTACTTTTTCCACACGTTTAACGGTTTTAATGAGTTCATAACCTCTAGAGTATTGGGCACAGTAGAAAGTTGATTATCCGAACGTCGGTTATACGGATGACCAGTTATCTGGACTCGTTTTAAAAATAAAGAGAGCAGGAAAAACCAGTTCAATGCATCCCCAGTCTGCTCTTGATAGGCCTCCCACCAAGGTGAGCCAGGTTCAGTTTCCAGGTCATCCAGATGTTCGCATGTGGGGAATGCAGTAGATGTTGCCATTGGTTCGTGGGTTTTCATGGGGTACTGATGTTACTAGAACCCTTGCATTCCAACACTGCTCTATCTTCACAGGGGCTGCAGCGGTGTAGCCGTCAAGACTACCCGCATTCCATCAAAGCGTACCGGGTTCGATTCCTGTTTGGGGTCGCTCCCGAATTTTTACACGTGGGAATCGTGCTGGACGATGCCGCAGGCCGGCAAACTTTCACCGTCTTGCATTCCAGTACTGCTCCTTACTCACCTCACTTCACCCTCATCAGCTCTCAAGACCCCGGTGTTGAGCCGCCTAAACCTCTCCACTCTCCACTCCATTTTCACCATCATCAGCATTCAGTACCTTGCTGTTAAACCCTGACAAAAACCTCTTTACTCTCAGCCTAGTGTGCTCTGCTCTAAAATGCAGTCCATTTACTTCAACATTCACACACTCTCATGACATAAATTCATTCTCAGCCTTAGTAAAATGTATATTTTATAGTTATCAGTCAATTAATGTTTGTCTTTTTTTCCTAGGCAAGATGTCGTACATGCTAGGACATCTTCATAATGGATGGCAAGTAGATCAAGCAATTTTGTCGGAGGAAGATAGAGTAGTTGTAAGTATTTTGCTGTCAAAATATTACTGTGTACCAGTGCATGAAATTTAAACTTGATCAGTTGGCATTGTTAAAGAAAAGCTGTAGATGTCTGAATGCTACCTATTACAGCTTGAGATGCCTGTAGTGCCTTTTTTAAACTTACATTTTGATACTTCATTAACATTTTTGTGATTTGTACCTAAGTGTGCTGAACAGATTTTTTACTGTACCATATCTTTCTCATTTTAGTAAGGAGAATTATTTTATAAATAGCAACATGACAGCTGAAATTTCTTAGCCTTTTATATAAAATGTGCAATATGGACCTTTGAGTGATGTANTATAAATAGCAACATGACAGCTGAAATTTCTTAGCCTTTTATATAAAATGTGCAATATGGACCTTTGAGTGATGTAACTTTTCATTGCAAAGCCAGTGATAAAATTTTCAGAAACAATTCCACCATAATAAATGCAGAATTTATAAAACACTTGACAATGTATGTATGCATGTATCTGTCTGTCTGTCTCTCTCTCTCTCTCTCTCTCTCTCTCTCTCTCTCTCTCTCTCTNTATAAATAGCAACATGACAGCTGAAATTTCTTAGCCTTTTATATAAAATGTGCAATATGGACCTTTGAGTGATGTATCTTTTCATTGCAAAGCCAGTGATAAAATTTTCAGAAACAATTCCACCATATTAAATGCAGAATTTATAAAACACTTGACAATGTATGTATGCATGTATCTGTCTGTCTGTCTGTCTCTCTCTCTCTCTCTCTCTCTCTCTCTCTCTCTCTCTCTCTCTCTCTCTTTCTCTCTTTATATGCACACATGCACGCACACACATACACACAAGCCAAAAATTCCCTTGTTCTCTACTGCCAAGACAAACATTCTGGTTAGAGCACAACATTCTTTACAAATCTCTGCTCGAGTCTCTTGCTATATTTCCTTTGCTTGTATCCTGCACTTATGGTTTCCTCTGAATGTTCTTAAGTTCAACCAAGTACTGTAAATAGCCACCAGTCTCTGTTTTGTATGGCTGGAAAAAACACGCTTGTATGGAAGGTTAGAAAGGGACGTGTTTCCACATTGCTGTGTGCAAATGACATGTTGAAGTTTGCAACTTTGGTCAAAANTGGAAGGTTAGAAAGGGACGTGTTTCCACATTGCTGTGTGCAAATGACATGTTGAAGTTTGCAACTTTGGTCAAAAACAATTAATTACAGGCAGTAAAAAATATAATGGACAGTTTACCAGCCCACTATTTCAGCTAAAAGAACTCAGGGCTATTCGATCAGCGGCCCACAGACCACACGCGGCCCGCCAGACTTGTCAGACAGGCCTGCTGATAGAATGTTTTATCAGCTANGATCAGCGGCCCACAGACCACACGCGGCCCGCCAGACTTGTCAGACAGGCCTGCTGATAGAATGTTTTATCAGCTATTATTTTAACATCAGCTGTAACTAACAATAATATTAAACATGTAAAGAAATTATATGTTATATTATTTATTATATCTTAACGTAATAAATTGACTATGTATATACAGAATGTTTCAGAAGTGATGGTCAAAAATGTAGGGATAACATGTACAAATGAAGAGAAACAAAAAAGGTCCAGTAAACCTGGTCCAGAAATTAACAGTTTACAAAATAATGTCAATTGTGTGCTGGTTGGGGCCCGCTGAATACTAAGTACGGATGGCAACAAAAACAGTGACACTTTGAATTAATGTATCAAATCACGAGACAATACAAGTCGTAATTTTGACTTCAGCACCACAGAAATGTGATTGAACATACACAAAAGCAACGGTTCGGGTTGAACAACAGTGACGTCTGAGGATGCACAAGTTACAGCACAGTACGAACATGTTAATTGAAGACATAACGCCGCAGTCAGAATTTGCGACTGGAAATTACAGCTCGGTTTGCTCAAACGGTAGAGACATGAAACTTAAAAGACGCCATATAAATATAAAATAAAGTCAAGTCTCGGTTTAGTTACTGTAATTAATTTTAATATTCCAAAGAAACAGCTCACACACAAGTTTCAAGTATGCAGAGTCCCGAACAGTCATCACCAGACGAACAAGTACAGAGCAGTGCCACAGTAGTTTATTTATTATTCACGTCATTNCCACAGTAGTTTATTTATTATTCACGTCATTCAAAACTTGCATCGCAAGATGAAACAACGTTCACAGAAGGTGTTCAAAATGCTGACCATGTTCTTGAATGCATCTATCTAGTCGTCTCCGCAAAGNAAACAGCTCACACACAAGTTTCAAGTATGCAGAGTCCCGAACAGTCATCACCAGACGAACAAGTACAGAGCAGCGCCACAGTAGTTTATTTATTATTCACGTCATTCAAAACTTGCATCGCAAGATGAAACAACGTTCACAGAAGGTGTTCAAAATGCTGACCATGTTCTTGAATGCATCTGTCTAGTAGTCTCCGCAAATACCCGCAAATGCGCTCGAGCAATCCGGGGTCATTGTTCATTTGCTGGAAAGCCTGTACAATCCATTGCTGCAATTCGTCAGGTGTGGCAATGTCTGCTGTATTGTAAAATAGGCTTTTGGCATAACCTCATACACAAAAATCTAACGAATTTAAATCCGGTGATCTAGGAAGCCACGGTACAGGTCCTCCTCTACCTATCCACTGGTCACCATAGCGTCTGTTGAAATATTGTCTTACACGTAGAAGGAAATGCGCAGGTGCACCATCGTGCATAAACCACATCTGCTGGCGTTGCTCAAAGAGCAGTGAAGACCGTTACATTCTCTCTCTCTCTCTCTCTCTCCATCCTCTCTCCCTCTATATATACATATATATATATATAGAGAGAGAGAGAGAGAGAGACTGTGTTTGCAGAGAGAATGGGACTGTGTCTGCTCTGCTCTTTGAAAGGTACTTCGTAAGTTGTAAAATGCTTCCTCACTTTAGAGCGGGACAGTGATAAATGTTCTCCAATGTGAATGCAGTTTGCTCTTATTCCAGGGTAGGTCAATGTAATTAAATAAAAACATTCCAAATGCATCATATTGACAACTGGACATAAAATTACACATCCCAGTAATCATTGATAGATAAGTGATTTGTGTGCCTACAGTTATTCGTCCGTAAGCTTTTGATGGTAGATTATCCACATCTCTCACAAGCTAGCAACATACTTGTTTTGACGTACTAATTTTGCAGGCAAAGTGGGAATGGAAGCTCTTGTAACCAAATAGGTTTCATAAGATCTAAAGATAGAATCTTCATATACATACAATGATCCATTCAAATATTTGTGTTGCACTTGTAAATTATGTAACTGTTTATGCAAGCTACATTCATTATTGTGAAGAACAGTGAGTAGTCACTGGTTACTGATCTTTGACACTGAGAAAGATGCCTTCATCTCGTCCACAACGTAAGGTTGTAGAATTATATGTCCACTGGTTTACACATGTCGCTTGTTTATTCATTGATTGTGCCACTATTATACCTTGTAAATATCACCAGAATTAATTTTTTTTTTTGCACGTGACACTATGAGACATTTTTCTCAAGAACCAAATGTACTGCTGTGGACTAGCCTTTCTTTTGTGTCCAAGAACAATGGTCCAATTTTGGATTTATTTTTACGAAGTATCCCAAATATTATCTGTTTGTGGTCCTTCAAAAGTTATATCTCCAGCCTTTTTGTATTGAACAACCAAATATTGACTAGGGCATACATCTTTATGCTTTATTTTGCAGGTTTATTTTCAATGTCCTGGCAGAATTTGCAACAGCCGTGAGAAGCCTAGTGTGTTTTTTTAATTGTTACATATTCCCCAATCAGTTAGTAGCTGCATTTGGGGGGGAGTAACAAATTCTTCGAAACATTTTCAGATGAGAGCCAAATAATACGTTCTTTTTTTTAAATCCTGTTGTGTGAGAACCCTAAGAAAAGTGGCAAGCCTTTTTATCAACATAGTTACCCTGAAACAATGTCAACCCATAGTTCTTGTAAGTGTAGATGTTGAGCCTTTTTCAAACCTGCGATGTACAGCAGACCCAGAAATGCATACATATAATCTAATTTAGTATTCAGTCAGTTGCATGGATGTGATCTCCTTTCCTTCATTTTTGCCAAGCATTTGTTGCTACTATCAACAATTTCTCCTACAACATTATTGGGGAAAAGTGATTTCCAGCTTTCCGGAACTGTATCTGCATTCCTTGCAGTGCCCTAAACACAGGACTGATGAGTCACTGTATCACATGTTCTAACACGTACATTTCTTGGTTGACGTGACGTGTTTTCTCAACCTTGTGTCTTTGTCTTTTCCCAAATAATTTTCTTCCAACAAACATTCACTTATTTCCACTTTGTTCAGGATCTGAATGATCAACCACNGTCTTTTCCCAAATAATTTTCTTCCAACAAACATTCACTTATTTCCACTTTGTTCAGGATCTGAATGATCAACCACAGTGTTGTGTTTCTCTTTGTTCACTTTCATTATCACTTTCACTAATTACACCGCATCATAACTAGTCGTTTTCTAATTCTCATAGCCACGAGAACCATATCTCTGGATCCTTGCTAGCCATTGGGCTAAAACCTAAGAAAAAAATTAGGTGACACAAATACATTTCATATGGTCTGTTTTAACATGCACATTTCAAAGAAACAACACAAAAGCCATCAGGCCTGCATGGAACATATTGCTCACAGAGAGTGCAGAGCTGACTTTGCCAGTTAGCATTGTCTCTCCCTACATGGATCAGACACTGTATACTATATAGAACTGGGTGGCTCACATAAAGCTGATTTGAAGGTACCAAGAGGCTGAAGGATGCAAGTAAAGATCACATCAAATGTAGCCATATTTTGTGGGAAGGTTAAGCAATTTGATTAAAAATGTTTTTCAGCATAAACAAATTTTTTGCATTTTTAGAATGTTTGACACCAAACTATATAACAGAAACAGGTAAAATTATAATTTGGAACTACATGCTGGCAATATTAAAGTAGGTTCGTGGAAGATAGCAAAAGAGCCTAGTTAACTTATGGCGCATCTCCGAAGTAGTAGCCAACTGGGGTGTGGAACAAGCCACACTTGTGGAAGGTCGTACTGAGGAAAGATTCAGTGTCACCTACTAGATAGCTCTGGCATGTAGAAAGAGATATAAATCTGCTTATTCTACATGAATGTCATGCCATAGTACACTGAAGAGCCAAAAAAACTGGTACACCTGCCTAATATCGTGTAGGGCCCCGCAAGCACGCAGAAGTGCCGCAAGACGACGTGGCATGGACTCGACTATTGTCTGAAGGTATGCAGGAGACAATTCACACCATGAATCCTGCAGGGCAGTCCACAAATCCATAGGAGTGCAAGGCGGTGGAGATCTCTTCTGAACAGCACGTTGCAAGGCATCTCAGATATGCTCAATAATATTCATGTCTGGTGATTTTGGTGGCCAATGGAAGTGTCGAAAGTCAGAAGAATGTTCCCGGAGCCACTCTGTAGCAACTCTCAATGTGTGGGGTGTCTCATTGTCCTGCTGGAATTGTCCATGTCCGTCGGAATGCACAATAGATGTGAATGGGTACAGGTGATCGGACAGGATGCTTNACATATCTGTCACCTGTCAGAGTCGTATCTAGACATGTCAGGGGTTACATTTCACATCAACTGCACACACCCCATGCCATGACAGAGCCTCCACCAGCTTGAACAGTCCCCTGTTAACATGTATAGTTCATGAATTCATGAGGATGTCTCCATACCTGTACATGTCCATCCGCCCAATACAATTGGAAACGAGACTCGTCAGACCAGGTAACGTGTTTCCAGTCATCAACAGTCCAATGGCGGTGTTGGCGGGCACAGGCAAAGCGTAAAGCTTTGTGTCGTGCAGTCAACAACGGTACACGAGTGGGCCTTCGGCTCCGAAAGCCCATATCAATGATGGTCCTTTGAATAGTTCGCACGCTGGCACTTGTTGATGCCCCAGCATTGAAATCTGCACCAATTTGAGAAAGGGTTGCACGTCTGTCACGTTTAATGATTCTCGTCAGTCGTCGTTTGTCCTGTTCGTTCGCAATCTTTTTCCGGCCGCAGCAGTAATGTCGAAGATTTGATGTTTTACCGGATTCCCTCGTGAAATGGTCGTACGCGAAAATCCAAATTTGATCGCTACCTCGGAGATGCTATGTCCCATCTCTCGTGCGCCGATTATAACACCACGTTCAAACTCACTTAAATCTTGATAACCTTCCATTGTAGCAGCAATAACCGATCTAGCAACTTTGCCAGACGATTGTTGTCTTATATAGGCGCTGCCAACCGCATCGCGTTACTCTGATTGGTTCCATACCTCTGTTNTTGTTGTCTTATATAGGCGCTGCCAACCGCATCGCGTTACTCTGATTGGTTCCATACCTCTGTTATTTGCATACGCTTACGTATGCCAGTTTTTTTGGCTCTCCAGTGTACGTGCCACAGGATAAAAGTTTACTGAAAAGTGTTAATACAGATCCAATGTAAAACTGTGGTTCGGTGCTGGAGAAAAAATGAATTATATGAAATGCAATAAATTTTGAAAGTATGTAAAAAAATCCACCCACCCATTAATTCAATATATATAATTATATTTTTGAAACCGATAAAAGCTAAGCTCAGGCAAAACAAAAGTTGGGAAAAGTGGCAAAAAATATAGTGGCACACTGTGTGAGTCAAATTTTTTGTTTGAGAAATTTTAGTTGAAACATTATTTAAACACTGGTACAATTGTGTTTTTGATATTTAATTTTTTTTATTTGTAGGTAATCAGATTTGGACACGATTGGGATCCTTCGTGCATGAAAATGGATGAAGTTTTATACAGCATAGCAGAGAAAGTAAAAAACTTTGCTGTTATTTATTTGGTTGATATAACTAAAGTTCCTGATTTCAACAAAATGTAAGTATTGAATATTTACATTCATTCAAGTGAGTGTTCTAGTTAACATAAATAAGTACTTTGCATTTTTAAGGATAGTATACAGTAGGGCTATTCAATTAGCAACCTGCAAGCTACTCGTTGAACTAGCCCGCTGACAAAATATTTTATTAGCTATT
Source organism: Clitarchus hookeri (assembly GCA_002778355.1). NCBI lineage: Eukaryota > Metazoa > Arthropoda > Insecta > Phasmatodea > Phasmatidae > Clitarchus > Clitarchus hookeri. The sequence goes on along the minus strand of NQII01002513.1, from coordinate 311,495 downwards.
CTTCTTTTTTAATGTATACTTTTGAATACAATTACATAATTGAACATCATCTGTAATCATCATTAGTGTTAAACTTGTAGTCTAATTAAATTATATATTGTTTTATTTATTACATCTTCACACAAATATACATTTAATTTATACGTAAACCACAGCTTTGTAATAAGTGAGTGTGAATCATCAAGCATTGTGATTAAGTGCCCTGATGGGAAACTAAGTGAATAGCCCTGGTACACAGTATTTGTAGGGTATGGTGGAAATAGGCCACAAGGCTACTAATTATATTATTAAAAGGGTATAGAAAAAAGTACTTNGTATTTGTAGGGTATGGTGGAAATAGGCCACAAGGCTACTAATTATATTATTAAAAGGGTATAGAAAAAAGTACTTGCAGGGCGGTACTCGTGAATACACACACATGCACAGTTGGGTGAACACATTTCCCATGTTGGTGCACAATCGCAACGTTTCGTTGGCTAAGCCAGCTTCTTCAGGCGGCAAGTGGTGGTACACTGCAGTCTTTGGAGCAGTGAACCTTGTGGCTAGGAAGTGAATTAGGGTATGGCAGGTTATTTGAAATGTGCCAAAAGGGCTATCTNGTATTTGTAGGGTATGGTGGAAATAGGCCACAAGGCTACTAATTATATTATTAAAAGGGTATAGAAAAAAGTACTTACAGGGCGGTACTCGTGAATACACACATATGCACAGTTGGGTGAACACATTTCCCATGTTGGTGCACAATCGCAACGTTTCGTTGGCTAAGCCAGCTTCTTCAGGCGGCAAGTGGTGGTACACTGCAGTCTTCGGAGCAGTGAACCTTGTGGCTAGGAAGTGAATTAGGGTATGGCAGGTTATTTGAAATGTGCCAAAAGGGCTATCTNTGGAGCAGTGAACCTTGTGGCTAGGAAGTGAATTAGGGTATGGCAGGTTATTTGAAATGTGCCAAAAGGGCTATCTTATGTTTATGGCAGGTGGCTGTATGGATGTAGTGATGTTTTGGCGGGCCAGTTCCCAGTGTCACAGTTTTGCACTAGTATTTGAAGGTGGTAAGGTGCTCACCACTCTGGTTTTGTAACGTGAGTCAAAGTTCTCGTAAAATGCAGCATGTGCTACAACGGGCTCCTGTAAATACACATCTACCCCAGTTACGGCTTGTTAGGCATCCTCTCCGTGGCCATTCATTCTCTGTCCAAGTGTGGTTGTGGTATGGCTGATTTACATTGCAGTGCAGTAAACATTTTATAGCTGGTAGATGAGGTTTACTGCTGCCTTGGATGGAATAAGTTTGGTGGTGAGCCTGCTGTGGAAGGTTGGTGCATAGAACAAGAGCTGTAATGTGGGCTATTGCACAGGTGAGGAGATCCCCTTAGGGTGGTGATATTACTGACTTTGGCATTTGGTGGCAATTTGGGATGCACCAGTTTGTTTCAGATGTTGGGGGGATTGTTTGAAGACCAACCTTAGTGATGTGAACAGGTTTTGAGTGAGTGGTGATAAGGCCAGAATTTTTTGTCTGCAATTGAGAATGGTTCCGAGTTTGTCGAGACCCTTGTGGTAAGGAACAACCAGAGGGATATCTGAGTTTTTCTTTGTTTGGCTTTCTGAGGTTGAAGGGCATGCTGAATCTGTTTATAAACAAGTGGTCTACAGTATCTAGCCTCTTTCAAGAAAAGCTTTGGCTGTTAGATCACACTGTTTGTCCATGTCATTTTGGGTGGAGCAAATATATTTTGCTCTGGTGGCAAGATGGTATGGCAAAGATTTCTTGGCTCGAAATGTATGTCTGTCAAAATGAAGGTATTGGAAGTTGTTGGTCGGTTTTGTGTGAACAGCTATTTCAATTTTGCCATTGTGAAAGGTTAGTTCTACATCCGTAAAATGGTGTGTGATTAGGTCCAGGTGAACTTCATCAGACTCTGTGAGTTGAGGTTATTGATAATGTGGACGAGACGGTTCTCAGTGGAATCCCAGATCAGTTGGTTGGTGACTCCAAGTTTTGCTCAAGTTTATACTCGTGAACAGATTGGCGTAAAAGGGAGCTGTGTGGGTGCCCATGGCTGTGCCTTTAATTTGGAGGTATTACTTGTTCTGAAACTGTTGTTGAGAGTGAGTCTCGTCAGTTCGACCAGAAATGTTATGGAGGGATTGCTGTTCTATTACAGACTGTTCTTATGAGCTGGAAAATATTGGCGATAAGAGAAGTGACATCTACGGTGACCAGGTAAGCATCTCGAGGAATTGTTTTCAGATTTATGAGATGTTATTAATCTTGTGTATGAAGGTATATTAAAATTGGCTATTATGCCTTTACAATGTGTTACTTCCTGTTTACATATCTGTGAGCTAAAACTGCCTGTATATTTCATGAATATGATAAAACTGCAATGAGCCAGGAATTTACTTCAGCAGAACAGTGTTTGATTTTGATGTGAGTATGAGTAAGTTTATGTTAATGAATATTCTGAATGGCAAATGAAACAAATCCATACAAACCAGTAATAATAGTAGTCGGATCTTTCTAACACTGTATAAAAACCTTAAAAAGTTTCCTGTTCTAAAAATATGATGCGTGACAGCCGGTAAGCTTGGGGCATCACCTAGTCTACAGGGGGGGTTCTTTTATGCAGGTTCAGGCCGAGAACCCTGGATGGCTTTATGGGCTGATTATTGTGGGTGCGCCTTAGCTCGGAGGGAGCTGGTGTACAGAGTCGGCCTGGTTGAACTGTGGCAAGCTATGCAGGCATCTAAGGCAGGGTGGGTNTTACACTGTATAAAAACCTTAACAAGTTTCCTGTTCTAAAAATATGACGTGTGACAGCCGGTAAGCTTGGGGCATCACCTAGTCTACAGGGGGGGTTCTTTTAATAGGTTCAGGCCGAGAACCCTGGATGGCTTTATGGGCTGATTATTGTGGGTGCGCCTTAGCTCGGAGGGAGCTGGTGTACAGAGTCGGCCTGGTTGAACTGTGGCAAGCTATGCAGGCATCTAAGGCAGGGTGGGTGGCAGTGGATGCTGGCTTACCACCTGTAGACTGACACTGCAGCCAACCGCTGGCAGGCTGCGGCAAACTACTCTCCGGGCACCGTCCGGGCGCGGTTGGTGGTGGCTGGTCCATGGACTGCTGGGCTCCAGGTGGCAGTGGCGGGTGCTGGCAGGATGCGGTGTGCCGGCGATCTTCTGGGGTGGCTTGAACAAGTTACTAGGGTGACTGAGGAGCGAGGCTCCTGCAGTCGGTGAGCAGCTTGTGCCTCTGAGCGGAGGAAAGGCTGAAGGCCGACTGTGATGGGTTACCTGGCAATTGGTTGGCTGTAGGAGCCTTCTTATCGGCCCACTTAGTCGGAGGGACATTAGGTTAGGTATTAAGGGTCGTCACAGCAAAAAAAAAGGGGCAGTTGACAGTAATTCCCTAGTTACTCTCTCTCTCTCTCTCTCTCTCTTTCTCATATAACATGACAGGATCGTGACAGTCAGTGGCAGATAAGAAAGAGTTCCTAGATTAATTAATACATTTTATTTTACGTGGCCACAAAACAGCTGTTGTTAGTGTTGCAAACTAAACTTCATGCTAAAGTAGTAATGTTAAATTGTTCAAAATGAAATGCAAATTAAAACGGTTTGTTTTCAAATTAAATGCAACTGAAAACATTGGAAGTTCGTTCAAACATTGGGAGTATGTTGTATCCTCAGTCACCATCCCACCCATACATACTTGGTATTAATTCTAAAAGCCTACACAAACATAGCTGGGTATCTTAAAATTATTTTGGAAATAATTTAACAAAATCTATTTCAAATTATTTTTGAAATAATTTGATAAAATCTATTTCAAACTCATGTCGTTTCGGGCCTGAAAAAGGAGAAAAGTTAACTATTAACAGGCGGGATCAAGAGGCAGGCCAACGTGCTGCTACCTGTTGAGGAACATGCTCAGGTCACAACATGCCCAGCCTTGCCATGTGTTCTTTTCATGTTTTCTTGTACTGTCTTAGTAAAAAGAAGGAAGAGGGGTGCACATGGGTAGTTTTAACCCTTTCAAACATGAATTTTGTTTTAACGAAAAAAAAAAAAAAAAAAATTTCTTTCAATTTATTTTGTCTTTAAGTGTAATAGAACAAGAGAGGTCATATACTTTCTGAAAAACACATTTCAGGGTAGGAATTCTGAAATTATTCCAATTGACATCATTGGGCCAGTGTGATACTGCATTTTCTTTGAATGGGGATTTATTGTTCTAGTGCACATCTAAATGCATATACTCAATGTATATATGTACTTAATTTATGATCTATGAAAACTAAGTGAGTTAATGATTCCAATTGGAATTTTTTTAGCATTACAATAACAAGTGGATTAGCTGAGAGCGTGTTGGTAAAATATACAGCCGCCATTTAACACACCAGCTGATGGTGAAAGGATACATAAATGAAAAGTAAACATTGTTGCTACTTTCGTCGAACTGTCAAAATCTTGCCAAGTTACTCGGGAATTAGGATGTGATAACCTTTCAAGATATTGAGCAGCAGACCTACATTTTGGTTTTTAGTCAGACTTGCTTAGTAGTGCCTTAATTAGACATTAAATGTGCTTATAGTTTAGCCATTTTTTATTATCTGCAAAGTTGTGTTAATTTTTAGCTGATTGTGATTTGTTTATGTTAAAATTGTACAAACATTTTGTGTCAGGCAGGTTTTGTTATGGTTGCTGCATTATACTGTCTCTCATGTAACTTGGCAAGATTTTGACAGTCCAACGAAAGTAGCGCTAAATATATCTGTGTGCGCGTGTGTGTCTATATATATAAAAAAACATTCACACACACTCTCACACTCTCTCTCTCACACTCTCTCACTCACACTCTCTCTCTCTCACTCACACACTCTCTCTCTCTCTCACTCACACACTCTCACTCTCTCTCTCTCACTCTCTCTCTCTCACACTCTCTCTCTTTTTCTCACTCTCTCTCTCTCTCTCTCTCTCTCTCAACTTTGTTGATTCAGTGCTTTGAATTAAAAAAAAATGCAATGAAAAATGTACAGNCTCACACTCTCTCTCTTTTTCTCACTCTCTCTCTCTCTCTCTCTCAACTTTGTTGATTCAGTGCTTTGAATTAAAAAAAAATGCAATGAAAAATGTACAGATTTTAAAATGTTGTTTCTGTTTTGTAGGTACGAGTTGTACGACCCATGTACTGTGATGTTCTTCTTTCGCAACAAGCACATTATGATTGATTTGGGCACAGGAAACAACAACAAGATTAACTGGCCTCTCGAAGACAAGCAAGAAATGATAGACATAATTGAGACAGTCTACAGGGGAGCGAGAAAAGGTAGAGGTCTTGTTGTGTCACCCAAAGATTATTCCACAAAATACAGGTACTGAGTGTCTGGTGCAGTGAGGTGTTATTTCTTCCAAGTGCGTGACATTTTCTGTGACAAGTTTCATGGACTGAATTCAGATATTATGGTAATGTATAATTACATTATCCATTTAATAGACCAACGTGCAAAACTGTTTGTTTATAAATTGTGAAAGTGTTTTTTTCTGTCTTTTATTTATGGTATAAAGTAAAGTAGGCTGTACATAGCTGAAATGAACATTTATACTTTTTCTTTTTAAAGGTATGAGAAATTCCTTTTCCTCCCCATTAGTTACAGCTTCAAAACTGTACGAAAGTTGCCTTTTTGAAGCTCAGCATAACATACTGTCTTATTGTGTAACTTTGTAAGGTTAGTGAACTTTGAGAGGAGTGCAAACACTGTTATAGTAGTGGCATTATTATATAGGTTCAGATTTTTGTGCAATCTGAGCTAGGAGTAGGGTTCTGCAAAACCTCAAAAATATCTAAATTTTTTATTTCAACAAACCACATCTCAGCTGACAAATTTATGTTACACAAACTTTAAATCTCTGGCCCCCAGGAATATTTATTTAACTATGCGAAAAGAAAACATACTAACTTTTTAATGTGCTAACCATATATTGTATGTTTCAGAAATAGTTTGGAGCATTAAATACACAGAACGTATTGATCGTAAGCCTCTTAGTAACAAGGCCCTTCATATCAGAGAAATAATTAAAGAAGTGTACACAAATCATATCACAATGCAACCAGTATTGGTAATAAATAGGTTTAAGAACAAAAAGCTAAAATACAGAAATGAACGTATTCCAGCCATGCAACATCCATAGACACATCAAATTGGATGGATGGACGGACAGACGTATGTTAAAAAAACCTGTGTGTGCGCATGCATGCGTGCAATAATTTAACTACATTACAATTTTGTTAATTTCGAGCAGTTGGTAGCATATGTATGGAAAAATTACTTTAAAGGTGTGTTTAAAATGTTATTACAGTTCCGCAAATCAAACTAAACTAGAGGCGATTTGTTTTACACATGTAAATAGGAGTAAAAAATCTGCCTCCACACAGTGAGAAGGAAATAGTCAAATCAGGCGAATGTGTATAGAAAGTTCCACTTAAATACAAAGTACAGTATGTTTATGCACACATGTGGCCTCATGCATGTCAAGTATAAATTTCTGGTAGACTAGTTTCGATATACATTGTACATTACCAAAAAACAACACACTAGCAAGAAAATACACATTGCAGGAATGCAGTTACCAATATTCTGATTATGTGAGACGGAATAATCCGACATTTACGTGATATCTAATTCTGATCATTTAAAAATATGGTTTTGCTATAAACAATACATAACACCAGAAAAAAATGCTACATTTAGTGTCCAGAATATGGATTCATTCTCCCAAGTTGTGTTTTGTTGTCGTCGTGGCATTGTGGCGTCTTGAAATTCCAAAAGGCGAAGAAAATTTACACGGTACAATAAAAAAATCACTCTCTTTGTTGTGTAAAATTACTATTAATATGTTAATGAGAAAAGTTGGTGTGTTCACGATCATAACCTGCCCATGTGAAAAGGTTAAGATTGCACTACGTGATTTTGAAGACACATTTGCAATTCATGGGCAGTAAATGCTACTAATTCCACGGAAGTTAATGCCATGAACAATAAAATTTGTACCACCAAAGACGCTAAGTATTGTGCAACTGTAAACAAAACAGCAAGCCTAGTGAAGTGTAATCATAAGGAACTTCAGCGACTTTCCAAGCAGTTCTTGGTAGTTTTCAAAATTAATTTTGTGAATAAAATTATGATTTGATTTGGAACGCTTATAAAGCGTAGGCCTATTCTAAAAGTTAATTTGTAACAAAAGTTTAATTTACCAGTATTTTTGTCAGAAAAAAATTAGAAGACATAACCACTGTATGATGATTGGTTGCTTGCTAACAGCATCCTCATTCACAAACGTAAAATACATTCTACTCACAAGTTAATCTTGCTAACACCATCCTCATTCACAAACATAAAATACATTTTACTTACAACTTAATGCTTAATAAAATCATGCAAATAGCATAATCTTTCTTACCTAGTTTGTAAATCAAAGAAAATTCTCTTACTTTTTTTTTTTACATGCAGCGATGTTTGCCAGTTTTATTGTAATAAAATAACCAAATCTATAATAACCATGCTCTGAATGCTTATTATTTTATGTGCATAATCGCTTCATTTATATCACGATTTATTGTAATGGACATGTACATTTTAGTTTTACGGATTTTTGTTCACAGATCAGTGGCAGCCCTGTCCTGGGCCACTTTTTTTTTTTTTTTTTTTTCGGATTCATAAAATTTTTATTTTGCCAGTGACATATAGTTCCTTCTGCAGCGTTCCTCATTCTTGTAATGTTTGCTTCCAACACTTTCCTTAGCGTAACACATTTAGAAAACTGTTGCAATGTCTTTCAGTTTGTTGCAGGAATTTCTTAAAATATGGTTGCAACACTCAAGTTTTGTTCACTGTAATATTGTCGTAACGTCTTGCATTTATGTTATACACATTGCAGTTGTCATCTGCAATGAGTGTGCCATAATTTACTCAGTACATTTGCAAAATTGATTTTAAAAACCCCCAGTAAAGTATCTGCTTCCCTACTGCTAGAGCTTCCGGGCCTATTTTCATAGCATCTTTGATTTCCTTCCCGTAGCATCTGCTCGTGCACACATTGTACAATATTTACACTGCACGCTGAGGAACAAACTTTGGGAGTGCAATCCGACGATTGCTGCAACTCCTGGCAGTGAGCTGTACTTTCAATAGATTCTCAAAAATACAGTTTTTCCTGTACCGACAGAGAAAAACAAAGTTTGCGAGAAAACAATGAATGCGGACTTGTATTTTAGACCTGAGAATGCATGTTGGTTTAAACAAAGTGCCTAAAGATGTCATTAAAAACAACTTATTAAAGTAAATTTTTAATTAAATCCTTAGTTCTTGAAATCAAGCAAAATTTTATTTTTACTTATTTTAATGTTTTTGTCCAGTGTTCCTTCATCGGCTGAGCCAGTCTCAATCCCTTGGTTAAAATTAACACGAATTATTTATTTGCGATGATTTTTGCCAGCCATTACTGGCCAAGCTGTTTTAAAACCCATATGATACTAACCAAATCCACAATCGATAGTTTCCAATAATAATTGTGCATCCATTACCTTATACCAAATTCAATTTACAATAGGAATGGGCAATGCTTCAATTCAACAACAATTAATTGATTGATTATTTCAGTAGATCTAAACAATTTATATTCACAATTATCAAATCACCAATTAATTGATGTTAACTATTAGTGTTTTATTTTAACAAAGGACATTCAAAGTAATGGTAGTGCGTTTCACACATATGTGCAATTGTCTTAAAGTTACACGACCAGTATAAATTACAAATAAGATAACTGTGAATGTCAAAATCATTAATTACGTATTTGTTTGTAACAGTGAAATTCTTGAATGAGAGTGGAAGGCGGGTCGCTTACTTCCATGTCGAAGCTCGTCTCCGTCAAAGCCATATCTGCCCAGGATAGAAAGCAGGGAACCTCGTCCAGGGGTGCCAAGTTAGACCTGGGCTGAGAGGTGCTGCAAGTCGCCTGCCACGACTATGAGTTCGGAGCATCAACGGAATAGTTGGCGAGAAGCAACTAATGAAGGATTGGGAGAGGGGGTTCAGGTGAAGTCTATGGTCGGGGTTAACGACGATGGACCCAGGCAGGTGACCATGGCCCGCACCATCACAGGCAGAGAGTGAACAGCACTGTATAAAAGGCACACATCCTCCAGTCGGCCGCAATTGGGGCGTGAACCACACTGCCACACACTCACTATAGTATTCTCTCTTCTGGCAAGTTGCATACCCCAGGGCCACAGAGCCGAAGCCTGGGCCAGGAACCACGTTGCCGAAAAGGGGACAACCCGTGGCGAGTGTACCAAGGACCACACAGTCACTGGCCGGGAAGTAAACAGCACTGCTTAACAGGCGTACACCCTCTAGTCGGCCGCAGTCGGGGCGTGTACCACATCGCCACAGGAAGGCAGAGTCCCAAGGCAGTGAACTGACTTCCTGACATAAGGAAGCAGTACGGTAATACGCCAGCGTAGTTGCCAGACGACCCTTTTACTTCAACATAAACCAAGTTGTTCAGCCAAGCCCACTACATTCCCTGCACAGACTAAACTAAGCTGTCCCAGAGCAGGTCCTACCACCCTGAGATATCAAACCAGGGGCCTCTGACCTGAAGACATTGACTGTCAACAATTCTGCCTGCTAACTGAAAACTCAAAAAACACTGGTTCAAAACTTTTTGTTTTCTCTTTTTATCTCTCTCTAAACTAGCTGAAGCATAACACTGGCCAATAAAAGAATGGCTAATCGAGAATGGCCCCAAACTGAAAACATATTGCCTACTCACGAATCAACTGCTTATCAAGAAGGGCTGCACCTTGCGCCAGCTCTGGTCCTTATATATCATCGAGAATCAGGGTGAGGGATGGAGTGGAAAAGCGTCCAGTCACACTGGGAACCACTGTCCCTCCCCTCTGTCTCACTCTTACTTTCACGCATGGGGCATCCCCTTCTTCTCGCCCATGGGTGCTGGGGAAGAGGGTTAGCCGCTGTAACTCAACCCAGGCAGCTCACCATTCGGCGTGCCGCCATGCGTCCGATACACAATTAAGTCGGCCGCCGACACGGTATCCCTTGTTTNTCGAGGGCAACTACCCACGCCATTCCCTATCTGCTGGTCAACCCACGATGTCCCTCGTGCAGGTGACCGGACGGGCCCAACCTTTCTCCCATCACAAAACTAATTGCTGTTTGCCATTTTATGTTGTGTTACTGTGAATAATACGAGATCAACTTGTGCAGTTGGGACGTAGTGGAGTTGGTCTACGTGCTGCGTTTTGGGCAGAGGTTCAATCCTTACCTTTACAAAACATTTTTGTAAAGGTAATACTTTTATTTCGTGACAATATAATTGTACTTAATTAATCCTGGCGCTTGTTTATTAGTTAACTATAAATAACTGAACTTCTCTAGGTTCTATCCTAAATTACTTTAAACCAGAATTAATTACAAAAAAGAAAATCTCAGAAGCTTGTAACAAACTGAACTAACCAACTTAATGGGCTTGGCTGGCTGCTACACTATCATTTGTAAACTTAAAAGAATACATAAAAAACCAATCACATATCTCCTGTACCAAATTCACAATTAAAAACAAATAATATAAGTATTACATAATACTGATATTTCATCTCCTGCTTGCAACTCATATTTGCATTTAACAAGTACAGTCGAACCTCATTAATACAAACCTGAAGGGACCATCATTTTGGCCCTTTGTAATGAGGTTTTTACTAGCAAAAAAAAAAAATTAATTCAAACTTAAAATATTTTAACATCACTTCTCAAGAATTAGCTGATAAACGTAACAATTTTCTAGAAGATTTTTTTTCTTGTATAACACTTCTCGGAGAACAGTACACATCTTATCTTCACTACTAATATAAATGTGTATAGTATGTGAATACATATCTTTAAGAATACTTACGTATTTTGTACATAGTATTTACATTGTTTCCAGCATTGACTTCGTGGCAAATAGCATACTGTTTTAAGTTTAAACTTGTGGCTTAAAAAACGAGTCAATTTTGGTTTGCATTGTTCTTTCGTTATAGGCACTACTAACAACCGTAGAGAGTTTATCAAATTCCAGAAGTGTTTCCCTATCAACATCAATGTTTGAAAGCACATTTTCCAGGGTGGCTTAAGTCTGGATAGCACCCATCTTCATTGGCAGTAATGCACAATCATTATCTTCTCCATTGTCATCTTCAGTTTCTTCAACAGTCCTAGCATCATCATCATCATCCAGTTGCACAAAGTGGCGAAACTGCTCGTGGAATTGCAGACGTTCCTGAAGATAATCCCATCCTTCCATATTGCCATCATTATCTTCCTCACCAACCTGTTCTTTTTCTTTGGCACCAATACCAGCTTTTCTGAAGCAGTTGGCTATTGTAGACGATGTGACTTCATCCCAAACCATGCATATATTCCACATGACATACAAAACGTCCAGTCTTCAGTTCCAGGTGACGAATTAAGTAACGTGTGAGACGAGTTCTGTCGTTCTTCTTCACACACTGGCTGATACCTTGATCAAGAGGTTGTAGAGAACTTGTGGTGTTGGCTGGCAGATTGAGCAAAGTCACTTGTAACAACTCAAGGCCAACAGCACATTCTGCTGTACATCTGTCCAAAATAAGTCAAATCTTTCTGTTTTTGCATGCCATGTGTTGTTCCAATTTCATTAACCATTTCTGAAATATATATTCACCCACTCACAGGAATCTGCTTCATAATCACATGGTAGGTTAACAATATTCTTGAAACATCTGGGTTTCTGAAACTTGCCTACAAGGGGGACATAATTTCTCACTGCCACTTTGGTTACAGCACAGTAATGCAGTATAGTTCATTTCATATAAGGAGGCCACATTCTGACAGTCAGTGAGTGGCAACTTGACTTATTCAAAATAAACAACTCGCCATTTACAAAATCCTGTATCAGCTGATGTACGAACGAACCAAAGTTAATATTACGTTGGCTATTCTTAGTGCACTGCCGACGCACATTAGACCAGCCGAAAATACGCGATAAGAATGAGTTCCAGGGTTAATTAATACATTTTATTTTACGTGGTCATAAAACAGCGGTTTTTAATGTTAAAAACTAAACTTTGTGCCAAAGTAGAAATGTATAGGTGTTCAAAATTAAAGTCCCATTAAAACGATCCATATCCAAATGAAACGCAATTTCAAAAACTTTTTTCACGTCTTATCCCCCTCTCTCCAACCCGGCTTTCCTTACGTGTTTGACATTAATTACAAATGCATACAGAAATGTTGCACAATATTGTTGGATTATTTTTACTAATAATCTGACTGAAAAAGATTTCAAATTTCGTTCCGAGACAGTAATAGAACAGTAAACTTTGCAAAGGCGCTACCTATTGAGAAAAAAATGTGGCTCAGAGCACGCGCTGGCTGAAATGTTGTGTGCACCATCTGTGGGGTTATTTTCGAAGCACTACAAGCCAGAAGAGAATAGCATTCGTTTGCTTTATATAATATATTTACGAACAGATACAAATAGTTTTATTTTTCACGAGTTCTGCATAATTTTTAAAGTAACATATATTTTGTGTACAGCTTTTACGAACGACCCTACACACGCCCTTCAAACCTCTCGGTGCCTGCCGCGGCCACCCAAGTAGTTCACTAATTGCCGCACGAAGCAGCACCTCTTGGACGCGCTGACTCGTCGCATCAAAGCCAGTTGATGGCGAATGGATTCATAAACGAAAAGTAAACATTGGTGCAGCGATTTTTCAACTGTCAAGAACGTGGCCTTCATATATGGTACAGAGTATAACACGTTCCTTGCTGCGTTTACCTTCATGGTACTTCTCACCTTTTACAGCCAATGTTTTATTTGGCAGCAGGTTGTAAAAAACTTCAGTTTCGTCTATGTTGAAAATATTATCTGGAGTGAACTGATTAAGTATTGGCTGCACAGACTTTAGCCAATCCTGAGTCTTATCCACGTCGACGGCTGCAGACTTGCCACGCACAACTTTTGCAATAAGGTTGTTTCGTTCTTTAAACAGCAGCAACCAACCATTGCTAAATTTGAAATCAGGAATCCCTAACTTCAAAGCCAGGTAATCTGCCTTTTGTTGGATTAAAAGATCAGAAATAGGTATGTTCGCTGCATGCATTTTGTGATACCACTGAAGCAGATCGGTTTCCATTTCCTCATGTTTAGGTTCACGCAGTCATTTTCTTGCTGAGAGTGCAGAGGCATTGTCACAAGCAAGTACAATTTTTTGTACGATTTTTTAAAAATTGTAGATAGAAGATTATTGTGGAATACCACAATCTCGTGCAATTTCCATTTTATTTTTACTGCCTTTGTCTATTTCACAGATTATTTTAAGCTTCGTTAGTAACGTAAGTTCATTATGTTTACGTTTTGCAGCCATCGCTAAACCTTTAAAAACCAACTAGCACAATCAAAAATATTAAAAGAGAACTTTAAAACAACTTTGCACATGTTACCAACGAAAACTATTCTTAGTCAATTGTTTTTTTTTTTTTTGCAGCCGTGGCCTTGGCTTATTTGCACAGCCAGAGAAACCAAACATTTATATTGTAATGCCCTAAAATATAAAAGATGCACCTCTCGAAGGAAAAAAACCAGTACCAACACCTTTTTGCGTCTGTATAAAAAAAAATAAAAACCATGTAGTGCACAGCACATCAGGAAATAAACGCGTCAGTCTTGGAATTTTTCCATTGCACTTGTGTTCACAAGATGACAGCAACTTGTAGGTTACGAACTTCAATGTTATTAGTTTGGCACATAAAGATTATCGCTGCCAGGATAGTGTTAGTTCCACATGTGTGCAGAATTTTATCAATTTGAAACAAAACAAATTTTATAAATGCAATTGACCACAATGTTACAATTTACATCTTGGCAACATCAGCACACCTCGCGGCAGTATAAATAACTTTACCGCTAGTATCAATTTCCTGTTGTGCTGCAAAGCATGTATATCTTTGGCCAGTTGTTTATTTGTGTTTTACCACTTTATGTTGCGGTGTTAAAAATATTGCAAATTAGCTGTGTTTGTTTTCATTAAGCCATGGAATTTGTATAAACGATTTGCCTACATGTGGACGTACTGTCCTGCGAGATTAAAATCACTTTGTATTACATATTAATGGTATTTCGTATTAAGGAAATAGTTTAACATTATAAATCCTATATTAATTCACAGGACCTCAAATACACTTCGCACAAACACAAATTTTTGTATTAAACGGGGATGTATTAATGAGGTTTGACTGTAATACAACAAAACTCAACACTTCAGCTATACCAAAATATACACAAGTACTAGGTAGCAGCCAGTCTTTTGGCTCTCCGCCTCTGTACAGACTTCTTGTCTGTGCGCTCTTTCTCCGTGTCGCATGTTCCATCAGACACGCGAGTCTTTCCCTCCAAGTAACAGTTACCCTTGGGCCTGCAGCACGGGTCTCACCTCATCCCTGTGCGCACATCTCACTGCGTTATTAGTGCTGCTGCCAGAGCGATTATCTTGTAGTATCTATCTGCGGCTTCAGCAAGCATGCCAGTGCTATGCCATGGGAGAGAACAGCCCCTCTTAAGTGCGGGCTCCATCATGGGGGAAACCATATGAGTGGCGAGCTAGGAAGGCAGCTACTGCCTCCAAGTCCAACTTGAGCTGTAATCCCAGCGCCAACTGCCCTCTGCAGTCTAACCCTCAGGAAAGAGATCAAGCCGCCGGACATCTGGAGAGGCCTCACCTCCCAGTCCCCCACCCCTATAAGACGCTGGTAAGCCGCATCAAATCGTTGCAGACTTCCACCAGGGACTCCACGTACCACTTGGTATATTGAGCCAGTGGTTCCACCAACCCAGCAGGATCTGCAGCCCTCCGCGGCTCCCACCAGCTGCAGTACCACCTTTGCCCAAGGACTGGGCACAAGTNCAGTGGTTCCACCAACCCAGCAGGATCGGCAGCCCTCCGCGGCTCCCACCAGCTGCAGTACCACCTTTGCCCAAGGACTGGGCACAAGTTCCAACCGGCAACAGCAGTGGCTATGGCAGAAGCTACGCCCACTCCAGGTAAACTAGTGGCTGTGTGTAAACCAGTGTTGCGGAGGACAGTTAAGCCCACGCNTAAGACGCTGGTAAGCCGCATCAAATCGTTGCAGACTTCCACCAGGGACTCCACGTACCACTTGGTATATTGAGCCCGTGGTTCCACCAACCCAGCAGGATCTGCAGCCCTCCGCGGCTCCCACCAGCTGCAGTACCACCTTTGCCCAAGGACTGGGCACAAGTTCCAACCGGCAACAGCAGTGGCTGTGTCAGAAGCTACGCCCACTCCAGGTAAACTAGTGGCTGTGTGTAAACCAGTGTTGCGGAGGACAGTTAAGCCCACGCCNCAGAAGCTACGCCCACTCCAGGTAAACTAGTGGCTGTGTGTAAACCAGTGTTGCGGAGGACAGTTAAGCCCACGCCAGACTTTGTGCCGTGCAGCCAAGCCACACGCCCCAGTTTATATACTGGCTGGGGTTCAGTTAGCATTCAGTAAAGTCGAACCCTCTGGCCATCACAGTAAAACTTTGCCCGACCGTGATGTCGACGTCAGTTTACCCGACGTTACGCGGCAAAACATTTCACTAGTTATCACATTTAAATGCATATAAATTGAACTCTGAGCGCATCATGTGAAAGCATTATTTACGTTTCAAAACAATAGTTGTAGAGCTTGCAAGGAGNATAAATTGAACTCTGAGCGCATCATGTGAAAGCATTATTTACGTTTCAAAACAATAGTTGTAGAGCTTGCAAGGAGAGTGCTGTTATGTTTGTTTTTAATTTTTTCCTCAATACGCACTTCTAGTGATTTTGTCGCTGTGGAAATTTATTTATACCTGCATTGCAATTTGAAAGTGCTAAAATAGTTGATTTGAGTTTAAATAAACGTAGGAGAAAGAATCTGCTACACTTCGTAACTTCCATAGTTCTAGCTGTTGGTTCACAATAACCTGCTGCAGACTTCATTAACCAAGATGAATTGTTTTACAGACGTTTGCTATGCTGTTTTCAACATAATCTCTGCTCACACATCTTGAGATAGGTTGGGAAGTGACTATTAGTTGCCGAAATTNGAGAAAGAATCTGCTACACTTCGTAACTTCCATAGTTCTAGCTGTTGGTTCACAATAACCTGCTGCAGACTTCATTAACCAAGATGAATTGTTTTACAGACGTTTGCTATGCTGTTTTCAACATAATCTCTGCTCACACATCTTGAGATAGGTTGGGAAGTGACTATTAGTTGCCGAAATTAGACATTTTAACTTCATGCAAGTCTTTCAACCTTCGACCCACAGGCCACTTGTATGAAAGTGTGTAAATGCTTGAACTAAAAAGGGAGGAAAATAGTATTGTTCCATAACAGTTTCTTTTTCCAGACATTTCTCAAATTAGAAATTGGACCTAATTTATGATTTTCTGTGATAATTTACAGTCAACATACATGTGTAATTGTTATGTTTTGAACATTATATCCTTAGTNGATTTATGATTTTCTGTGATAATTTACAGTCAACATACATGTGTAATTGTTATGTTTTGAACATTATATCCTTAGTTATTTATGTCCAAAGCTTGTAAACATTCTACTACTTGTCAGTATAATGACAAATTTGCAGTATGCAATTATTGCAAGAGAAAGATCTCTCGTGGGCACTCAAGCCACATCTAACCTAATATTAAACTTCCACACAAAGTTCTTTCTTTAGAGAAAGATGTGACATCAGAGGCTCTTGAGAGTGATGCTCCAAGTTCACTGTGGCAGTGTGTCAATGTTTTGAACTAGTTGTTGGATCACATGAAACTCGCATGCCATTCACCAAAACACATCAGCAAATCCGTTACAAAACTATAACCCATACTTCTAAAACATCAATTTTTACTTTCAAATACAACACCACCAAAAGTTCCAAAAGCTCGGTAAAGTTGGTACAAAGTACTCTTCTATCACTATTTGATGCCAAGAGAAAATTCAAACCTGGAGATGGTAGTGCTGGTGAAATTAATAATATGATATGTGAAATGATGTGCATTGATTTTCAGCCATTCAGCATTGCTGAAAACAGGTTTTTGTCAGTTGCCAATAAACAATTTAAGTTGTGGTATATTTTTACATCTTAACAAAGAACCTTTGTAAACATTTTGTGCATAATGAACATATTATTCTTGATTTTCCAGTTTGTTTTGTAGTAAACTATTTATTTTGAGTTATATTACATTTTTATTCTAAATTAATGAATAATAAATGTGAACTTAAAAAATATATTAAAACTACAATTTAATCATGTAGATTTACTTTCTATGAAAGAACCACAATTAGAATCTGAATCGAAATCGGAATCAAAGAAAATTTGGGATTGGAATTGAAAAATAAAGAATCGACCAATCCTTAATAAGTACAAAAATAAAGTAATACTAAAAGTTATATCGTAAATAGTAATAGTCAAATAATAGATTCAGTTTAGCATATTACGATGTATCAAACCATCAATTGCTGGTTTCGAAGCTAANATCAAACCATCAATTGCTGGTTTCGAAGCTAATCTAGGTCTTGCTAATCGATTAGTTTTTTAAAAAATTCCCATCCCTAGTTTACAATATCAAGATCATAGGTAGTCCAATACAGCGCTCATAGTCACCCACCTTATTATTGCAGCAAACACGTAAGAAGAATAAGCGTAGTACAAAGAACACTCNAATCTAGGTCTTGCTAATCGATTAGTTTTTTAAAAAATTCCCATCCCTAGTTTACAATATCAAGATCATAGGTAGTCATAGGTAGTCCAATACAGCGCTCATAGTCACCAACCTTATTATTGCAGCAAACACGTAAGAAGAATAAGCGTAGTACAAAGAACACTCAATAATGCTGCAGGACGTAAACAATACTATTGATAGTATCACTTGTCAACCATCTGCATTGTGGTCATCGATTAGCATTGTTCAAATGGGAATTTTGATGGGACCAAAATAAACAGGATGTACAGTAAACTTAAATAATGGGAACAAATAATTGAGAATCCACTGTGCTATTCTTATAAGAACTTTTGTACCACTGTCCACCTGCAATGACTTCCAGAATGAATCCATTTTCGTTGATATCACTTTGTTCCAGATCTAGCAGTGCTTCATGTTTGGCTGCAATTTCCATTTCCTGTATTGCAGTTTATGGTATTTAGTATATGCGTTTGTGGACATTGTTGGTATATTTGTAGCAGCAGTCAGTTTTTGTAACTGCCTGTGTCCGATTCCAGTACTACCTGTTCCTGTCACAAGAACTGTATTTATGTCCATATCCATACTTTTCAGGTTCTCTCTCCAGGTGCACAAATGCACACACTACTGTAGTCTACACTTTGACATGTCTGCACATATTGTTACGATCTTAATACAGTGGAAAAAAAATTTTTTTACGCTGCTCTACCAAAATTAAATGCACATGTCGCTTCAAAACACCAACATGCAGAATATTTGTCATTTTTATAGTATTGTATGCTGTATATGTTATTAAAACAAAGTGTTCTATCGTTTATGTTGTTCACCATATGTGATTGTGTGCTTTTTTTTATTTATTGAGTAAACACAGCAGACGTGCGTAGTTGATCTAGACATTAAATGAAATTGCATGGCAATGTTTACATTGACATGAGGCTAAAGAATACACAAATGGGAAAAAAGAAGAAACTACAAAGGGCTCACATTTCCATAAACAGTCTACATAATGTGACACTGGCACTTTCCACTAATTTTAACGAAATAGCAAGTCTGTATAAAAGGCGCAAGTCGTCAACAATTGTTCACAAAATGAAGCCAAAAACTTTACCAAAATGGAGTAAAAAGAACTAAGCATCATAAGTCGTCAACAAACGGTAATAGTAAACCGAGATAAATTCAAGTTGCAACAACACAAGCAAAGTCAGCGAACAAGACAGCGAGAACACATTACACGCAGAAACTTTGGGCCACCTGAGTGTGGAGGATGGGCAGAGTCAAGGGGTACTCGCTAGCGCTGGCAGCCTAGGGGTGGGTATCTATCTTAAGATATGGTTCCTCAAAAATGAGTCTTAGATGGATGCAACACACGAGGTCAATTCAGACATTCTTCTGTAGGACTTAACTAGCAAAAATGCTGTTTTTTTTTATTAGTCAAATTTTAATTATTTCTTCTACCAAATTATTTTCAAAGTATTTTTGTAAGATACTGGCAAAAACGGATATACATTTTCTAGAAAATTCAATGTTTTTACCAGAAAATAGTTTTAGTACCTAAAATGTGATTACAGTAAAAGTAATTTTATTTTAAATAAAATGCTTACTCAATGCCAACATAGAATATAAACAAAACATTTGGCAGTTGAAATATTAGAAGACACGTTTTTTTTTTGCAAGTAGCAGAAAGATGTGTCGCCAGTATCTTAAAAGTATAACATTAGCAGGGCTTCGAAAACGTGTGAACTTGCAAGGAATGGACTTTATTAGTGCATCAGTTTTCATGCACAACGACACACATTTGTACAGATGTAAATTGTATGCAACTCTTCTGGAAGTGACCTATGGAAGAATATCACATTTTATTGTGTGATTTTTTTTTTTTTTACAAGGGTGCAACATTTACAAACATGTAAACTGCAAATTAAACAAGTTGAGGATTGGCCGTCATGTGGAAATATAATATACTACAGTAAATGAGTAAAAATAATAGTCTTATTCATACTGCAAGCTAATTTTTTGCTTCTAGAGATACACAACTCAATTTGGTGGAATGCTCAGTTTCATATACACAGGTAATTACACATATAAAAATACTGTATTATAAATACATCAACTCTTCTATAGTCATTACACAACTACAGTTTGACGTAACGTAAATATGGGTTCAGACTTTACTGGGGCTGGATGGACTAGAGGGAAAGATACTGGCTTGGCTGCATCTTGTAATATACGTACTATTTTCAGAATTACTAACCTGTTATTAGTGGCTTAGGTAGTCAAATCTTTCTCCTTGTTGCTTGCACAAGGAACACGCAACTGCCTAACTGTAATAACTACACTGTTGGTACACCACAATCAATGTGCAAAGTTTTTAAGCCCATTTATTTATACATACGAATAACTTTCAAAATGTATATTTACAGTGTTCACTTATCGGCTAACTTGATTAGTACATACATACAAATAATAGGCCCAGAAAAAACTTACTGTGACGATGAAATGATGTGGAAAAATGAAACAGCATTATACAATGAGTAACTATGGTATGTACAAATAAATGATGTGTGTTTTACATATTACAGTATGGCCCCTTAGTTTACCTACATTATTTTATAGTAAAATGTGTTAACACATTGAGAACAAGAAGTACAGCTCAAAATTATTGCTTGCTAAACAATGCGAATTATTACACTGTACAGAGCTGACAAATCACAACAGCCATGTTTTAAGTAAATCACTGTAACCTTAACGAGGATTACTTTAATTTTAGATATAATTCAGCACAGAATATACAAACATAGGTTAGTAGTATGTAAAAGTCTTGCAAAAGGGGTAAACATAGTAGGATACATAACATTCAATACATTAATACACTGATAAACTTTATACATATGTACGAAGACTGCATTTAAAAAAAAGTAACAATTTAATGAGTTATTACAGCAGCAGCATAGTAGATATATCACAATTTGCAAAGC
This sequence comes from Clitarchus hookeri, assembly GCA_002778355.1. Classification (NCBI taxonomy): domain Eukaryota; kingdom Metazoa; phylum Arthropoda; class Insecta; order Phasmatodea; family Phasmatidae; genus Clitarchus; species Clitarchus hookeri. The sequence continues at coordinate 290,679 of NQII01002513.1, read as the reverse complement.
TACTCAATGTGTCCAACAAATTTTACTATTTCTACTTTTGTCAAAGAAAATAACATTAGACACAAAATTTTGCAAAATTGTTTTCACTTTTACCTTAGAATGTGCAGCTTGAGAATTTACAATTCAAAAGTGGACGGGGATTGGCACGACAGGTCTTTTCACAGTAACATATAACCTTATGGAACTGCCACTTCAACAGTAATTTTGCAACAGTGACTGGGATTTTGCTATATTGCATAACATGTTACAGTGATTTTATTTGTTTGGTGATATGTTGCCTAATCTCCAACTGAAAGTGGCTAATTTGTGCATCACAATTACAAATGTCAACCTACAGTCCTCAAGCAGCACTTTTAATTGATGACCAAAAAAAAANCTAATTTGTGCATCACAATTACAAATGTCAACCTACAGTCCTCAAGCAGCACTTTTAATTGATGACCAAAAAAAAATTGTGTGCATGAGAGAACAAAAACTATTATGCTTACTTACATTTAACTGCACACTTGTTCTTTGCTTAAATCTGCACTTGCCAAACATAAATTTTACACGTTTAGTCGACACACAAAAACTATTCAAATAATCTTTAGTGACATGGCTACCAGTTAATTCCACAACCTTGAGCAATTAAATTTCACACATATTTCTCACATATAATATACAAAGGGAGAGAGTTATTATAGTACACTATCTCGCAAGGATATTTCAAACCCAACATAACTCGCAAAAACAAAGCTGCCAATTCAGTCAGTGTGCAATACTGGACAAGTTCCCCAAGTGTATAATCTAAAATGGAAAAAATGTATTTGCAACACCGGAAAACAAGCTTCACAAAACTGAACAGAAATTTGCCACATAAATAGAAATGTTAATAAACAAATCCTGACTGACCTCACTGCATCGTATAACACTAAAATACAAAACTTTTTATATAATTTTTAAATGGTTACTAAAAATATCCTACATGTAAAATAATTTACATAATTATTTTTAGAAGTTGCTTCCAAAAATTATATTTATAAACAAATTCTGTACCTGCTATTTTGACAAATTGCACAATTCGCTTGAAATGTGCAAAGAGCCAACATTTATAAGATGATGTAATTTAAAGCAACTAGTCTCTCAATGCGTACTGATGTGGAAGGATAAAAGATAGTCTTAAGGCATGCTGCTTGAATGCAACTGTATTTTTAATAAAACGGCATTAATGTAAGATTATTTCACCCACATCATTCTACAAGTTTACACACCAAATTCCAAAGCCTGTGTAACAAAAAAGTAATACCCTACACAATTAATTCCTGTTGGTATGCAATACACTTTTTATTTATGTGGTTGGAAAACTATCCACACTCAAAAATTGAAACCACGCAAATATCTTCAAATAAGAAAAATTGTGACGGCTGCTACTATGTGAAAACAGCTCCACTCGAATAAATTAAATCCTGCAGATTAATGGTTATTTATATTACTTGCAGTTTATTACAATGCCCTAGGTCCAGATCCCTAATACTTGCCTTCTATTCTTCACTTGGTGGCAGATTTTGTGAATCTTCATCGAGCGGCATTTCACTAGTTGGAATAACAGTAAAGGTTAAAAAATTTTTACGGATTATGTAGCCTTTCTAAAACAATGCTGCATAATATAAAAAACTCTGCATTGACAAAGTAATGAACATTGGTGAAACAACATTAACATCTCGTAATTTTTAACATGTACTCTTTTTATAACACAGTAGTTCTCATTCTGTAAAACAGGCGAACATTCAGGATTTTCACATGGGTGCTGGCTTTTATCTCCGTGATAACCCTGAACAGCATCCCACGCAATAAAAGTATAATGTTCTGTGGTCTAACAGTCACTGGTGCTATTACTTCAGTTTCCTACTTTTCTTTTTTCCGTTCTCTACTATGCCAGCTTTCTCTTAATACCAGCGTATCTAATGCATGTTAATCCTATCAGCAGGAAAACATGCATGTCCATTTTATTCTTTTTTTTCACAAGAACTTAATTTCGCTGTGTACAGTAAAAAAACCAGAATGAGAATTTTACTATTACTTTACGGAAACCTGCGATACGAGACCAACTGTACTCGAACCCCTGAATTCCACACAATGCATGTGGCTGCACAGTATGACCCCTACACCAAAAGCCAAACTTATTCCACCGGTATGTGCAGTCTGTGTGCAAGCTGCCAGCTATACCATATTTCTCAACCCCAGAATAGGAGGGACGAACAATGAAGAGCCAAATAGCCGACCCCAGTATCCACAACTACGCACCATCCCAGAAAAGCTGACGACTTAAAAGCATTGCAGTACCATAAAAAAAAGCAGAACGGATGCAGTTAACAATATGTTTACTTGGAATTAGCTGTAGGCAGTCAATGAGCGCAGCGACAACAGTTCTGACTTTGCCTTTACTATTCCTGGAAACAATTTTTCCTGCTATGCTCGAACTCTATCCTGCAGCCGTGCACGTGATGCACAATTACTGGGCTGCCACTATTGCGAGCGCCTCTATTCCTTACCTCAGGTCATCCTTGCTTACACATCACCTCAAGGCCCATTTGTCACTACACACATGCTGAAGATGAGGCACACTGATTTCTATCTTTCGTGCGTGTCCTTAACATTGGCTTACAATCTGACACTAGCACACTCAACTCAAAATTGAGATACGTATCAACAAAACATAAAATTTACCTTCCTGGTAGAGCCATGCTTTTAAATTAGACAACTGATTTTGAAAGTTAAATTTTTTCCTATGTTACGTTAAGAAGTGTAATTAACTTCCTAACTAAGCAGGTATTTATACAAACAGTCGTGGTAACCAAGAGTTCAAGCCACATAGTTTTGAAAGATCAACTGACACAATATCTACTCAGCATAGATGTGACCAAGGATTGGCCCAGCTATGCAAAGAACCGTCCAATAGGAAGTGTTAAACACTAATATTCTCATTTGTGGCTTACAACTCCGAACATGTGACAGTGAGGCTCATAATATTTTTTCATTCTATTTATTGGCATTGGTTATGTTGTACTGCAGGTACATATATGCTATACCTCTTCACATTGTATGTTACATTAAGGCATTGGCTCCTAGGTCCTTGGAATGGGAACACCTGATACCATAATACTGGCCAAATCCACACCATGTCTATGTCATTCAGTGTTCGGCCCGTGAAATGTGTTACCCTATCACAAGATGTAATTCTGCATCAACCTGCTGTCCTTTGGCAGTGCACATTGCTTTATAACACTTTGAGAAGTCTGTCAGAAAATAAATCTGAATAAAGTCTTGGGTTGTTTTGTTTCCTACTGCACCTACATGTAAAACCATTCAAAAATAAACTTGGAATATAACACAATAGGTGTTCTCTTAAGAGCATATTTCCTTAGTGATCACTACATTAAAATTTATTTTTTTTCAAATATGCCAATAAAATTAATGCTAAGCTAGAATCATGAATAAATTGTTAAGCATTTTCGGACACGTCTTTCATGAAGCACAAACGTACTGCTAAAAGTTTCTTAGGTCAAAACAAACTTAGGATGTGCACGGCAAGTGACATTTAGATGTTAAACATAAGAAAGAGTTACCTACTAAAGGCAAAACATCTGTAGACTTAAAATAATTTTGTATATGCTTAAAATAAAAATTATTAATGGAAGAGATTTTTATTGCTGTAGACAAAAATGTTTGTGTAACTGTGCCTAATTTTGGTTGTTTTTAAAACTCAATTCAGAAAGTAACAGTCGCCAAAGCGTTCCATGACTTCAAACACCCTTGCAACTGGTTCTACATTCTCTCAGGAAATATTTGCTGCCTTCCAAACAAATGTTTGCAACCAACACAAATTACTGAATACACAGTACACGTACGAGGCAAAGGATATTTATTCCGACAGTAAGTAAATATTAATAAACTTATCTCAATTGTGTTAATTTATTGAAGTGGGTACTGTAATTGTTTAATGCAGCTAACCACCTTGGTAAGTTCTAAGACATAGGTATATTTTTAATAAAAAAGGAAAGTAATTTACTTCAAGGAAAAGTACTGAAAAATATGATCTCTCCCTCTCCCTGGCCCATCTTTTCTAGTTCCATTTGAAAAACTGTTCACTACCTACATCACATTTGTAATGTGCACTTGCAAAAGTTTTGCAGATAAAAAAAAAATTCACTTTAATTTTAATACTAACAGTTTTGTCTGACCTACAAGATGAACACACCAAATTCAGTACCTTTAACACTTCACTTAATCTCAGAAAGTGGGGATCATTACTACATATATTTACATCTATACCGTAAAGCAGTTCCAATAAGGACTTGCACTAAGCTGGAACAATCAGTAGGCCACACAATAACACCAACTGCAAAACATGGATGCCATTCATTGAATGCTCAAGATAATTGACAAACACATTCTTATATTTACATCACTGTTATGACAATGCAACGATTTACCCAACAACATACAACATACGAAAACAACAAACCTACAAAACGCCTCTTAAAATTTCACTTTGCCACTAAATCAGTCTCATGAACAATCTTAGAAGCATTTTGGATGTAACATTGTATACAACTCTTCTCTCTTTTATACTCTTGTATGGAGTTTCCAACACAATAATCATTCCTATGCTGTAGCTTTTTTTTTTTTTTGTTGTCTTTGCTCTAATATACAGTATATTATAACATACACTGTGAAATTTGCACTGTTGAGGCAGTACCACATGTGGGAATAAAATCACTCGTATAGGCTGCTGAGTGTCTTGTTTCAGTACAGGAAACTATAATCTTTGCTAGGAAATGCTGACCAACTATCTTTGGAATTTAAACCAAGTCGTAACAAAATAGAAAAAATAGTGCACTGTTCCACAAAAAAAAAAAATTCTAGCTATGGTATATTTTTTAATTAAATAAAATCTTTTAGTTACATCTAGCTTAAAGCTCTTGTGTGATTCCAAAGATAATTCAGTCAGGATATTTCCCAGCATGGATGAGAAGGAAGCACTGCGTGATAAGCTTGGTGAAATGAATTACTGAGACACCATCTCCACGTAGTTTGCAGGATACAGCCCCACTCTGCCGTCTTTCCTTCCTTTACACCAGCCTTGCTCATCTTCATCTTCCAGCTTCTCAAACACATCACCTGAGGATTTTTAAAAACATATTAGGATAAAATACGGATTGACTATGTCTACATTCTTTAAAACATGAAATAATATTTTTTCAACAGAAAATACGACTGGGAATGAGGAAAATATTCCGTATTTATTCTAGGCATAGATAAAATATGACAATTTATGGTTACGCTTTATGAAAGACTTTCAACTCTGACAATATCAACTACAAGCATAATTGCTTGTTTCCGAGAGAGAGAAAAAAAATTAGGACTGCTTTTATTATTTCAACAACTGAAGTTCGAAGGTAAATGGTGTAACTGCCTTTGACATTATTACTTATGCTTCCTCAACCAAGTCACATCAATTTTTTTTTTTTTAAATAACAAAATACTTATGAAGGCATTGCCACAAAAACAAGGCAACACCATATCTCATGCTTCTTATTTAAATATTAAATATAAACGTATAGTAAATGCAAGTTATTTTTAAATGCGGCTATTTTGAAAATTATAGTTGTTATAAATACATCAGTGGGATGGGAAAGTGCGAATGCAATTCGGTAGCTATAAGCCCTGCTTAGAAGCCTGCCGGGCATCATGCGTCCGCCAACATGGATCCCATTTCGACTCATCCCAGCGCAGCTTGACCAATGCTCAACTGGTACATCTGTTATGACTGCATTGACATAATAGCCAAAAACAGGATCAACTAAAATAAGGTATTGTCTCACTCCACATGTGTTTAGTGACTACTACCTCATTAGTATAAATTTTCCAATCAATTCCTAAATGTTTTACGGCTCGAAAAATGCTGCATATCACCAGTATGGAGTATGCAAAATAGAACTATCTGCAATAGTCCAAAAGGGGGCTAGGTGCATTTGATTGCTGCTATGAGAATGTTTTAGCTTTAATTTTATGTAACATCATGAGTTCAAGTGACATGGTTTAAAATCAATGGTAGTAAATTAGGGCAAAAGTTCACGATCTGTGGTGTAGCTGTACAAAAGATAGAGCAAGTATTGTAAATAATGTTCACGAGTTCTCGCTAACTAATTATATCTTGGGGTACCTTTTACTGCTTATAGTAAAATTATTGAGATTGTTAATAAATTATTTGTTTTCAATGTTGCTCAGAATTATTGATTAGTACGATTCGTAACAAATTTTCTCTTCCTTGGTAGCTGTTCTTGTGCTAGGACCTCCCTACCCTAGGTTAGGTGTTTTGATGTGTAGATTTGTGAAGCCGTGGGTAGACTGAGGTACAATCCATAGGGGTGGCTCAGCTAATCACTTTTATTCTACTTGGTAGTTTCTTGCAAATTTATTTTGTACACTGGAATTCTGAGGAAAGAGCAGGAAATGTACAGGAAATTCAAGTTGCAGCCTCCCTGGACACCTTGTTAAACCATGACCCCTCGTTGAATTATATAGAGTCGTGGACTATTCACAAAGCTTGTAGCAGCCACATACATCACGTTTGTGCAGCTGTTAATCCCAATTTAGAAAATCAAACCACTTCATGTATTTTTTTTAATATCATTTTGACTTATTTTTGTAGAAAGTATAACAGAGATAGTGATTTTGTGTGTGTTAGTTCTGTGAGCAATTCATCCTGGAACTTCTATCACAATACCAACATCACTGCACACAGGGGAAAGCAATTTAAACATTGCAGTGGTGTTCCACTACCATGATGCAAAAATAATTAAATAATAATACGCTGAAAACAACACTGCATGGGTATTAACGGATCCTTTCCACCATGCAAACAAGGTTTAACGGAATAAAATGGTAAATGGATACATTCTTTCATGAAAAGGAAGTAACCAACACTGCGTTTCTCTCGCGTGTGAGTCTTGTGAGTCTTGTTTAACAGAGCAGCAGGCCAGAACACTGTCCTCGTTAAAACTTTGTTTAAGTTTGAATTTTTGGAAGTACAAAGTGGCAATGACAAAATATTTTTAAAGCATACATTGCTACTGGAAATGCAATATTTTATCAACTTTTGACTGAAACTTTAAATTTGCTAGTTACTTTTGTGTGCACTAATTTCAGCAAATGCTGCCAACAGGAACACACACACACGAGCCAGCTGATCGCAGGCACTAAAAATTGTGTCGTCTGTTGTGACGTCATTACAAAGTTGGTGGTTGTTTGTACAAATCTGGCTTTTGTAGCCAATATGAACACTCTGTTTCATGTAAAATCGCTAAATTTATGATGGTATATATTACTTGGTGATGTGCTCGCAGGCCACAATGCCAGTCCAAATGTACTATTCTACTGGTTAACCTAGGGTCTCAGATCCACATTTGTGCAAGAAATTTAGATTTTCACTGTGACCTGCAAGCACATAATGAAATAGTACATGTCCACAAAACTGTCAAAATTTAGTGAGCTTACATGAAACAGAGTATACCGATGGGCCAACTGAGCTACCAACTTTGCCTGTCCAGGCTGGGTCTTCGGATGTTTTAATTTCTTGCTAATTACATTTCCAAAGAAAATGTTTAGAAAATGTGAGGTTTNTCAGGCTGGGTCTTCGGATGTTTTAATTTCTTGCTAATTACATTTCCAAAGAAAATGTTTAGAAAATGTGAGGTTTTCACCATTTTCACAACTACCAAATAACGTACAGCAAAAAGTAAATAAAAAATTAATAAAATGCCATGAAGCTATGAGGGGAAACTGAAATTATAAAAACAACACAAAGTGGCGAGGCCTGCCCTTACTCACAATTTACAACGAAACTCCAACTATAATTCTATGGCCCTGCAGTTGTTTGACACCTCGCTTCCAGCAAGGATTACACTAACCTTGTTTAAAGGTCAGCTCATCAGATTCAGCTCCCTCGTAGTCGTAGAGAGCCTTGACCGGGACTCCCGGCTCTCCTGTATCCACCAGCGCCTCTCCACCCTCCTCGTCCCACTCCTCTTCATCAAACGGATTGGCTTCCGACCTTGTGCCGTTCCTACGCACACATGACCCCATGCTGCCACTCTAATATCATCGCAACTGACTTTGCTTAAAAAAATTGGAACTCTTTCATGTAACACAGACTCACGTGATTGTAGATGTCCTATTGCCTGCTTCAGATTTTTCCTTGCCTTTGCTCGAGTTTATTTGGTCTGGCTTGCTTTCAGTCACATCTGTAGGTATGACATGAGACACTGTCTGCTTACCCCTTGAAACTTTACTGTTGACAGGTGGAAATTCCTGTAACACACCCAAAATATGACAGGATGGTTCTCTCGAGAAATATATGATNCTTTACTGTTGACAGGTGGAAATTCCTGTAACACACCCAAAATATGACAGGATGGTTCTCTCGAGAAATATATGATAGAAGGTTCTCTTGAGTAATATTAACATAAAACTAAGGATGTAATTATAAAAAATGAGCAGCTGAGTAGCTGTTACCTGCATTTGACTGCACTATCACAAACACCTGATCACCTGTATTTTTTAAAGTTAATTACGACTGACTAATTTTTAAGTCAACCGAAAGACTCATTTAAGCAATTTAAGAACAGACAACTGTCGCACTATATTACCAAGCTTTTCCAACGAAAAAAGGTTGAAAATATGACGCATATTATGGGATAACGTATAACCAAATGGTGAACATACTAACGTACTGCCAAGTTCAATATAAACTCAAAATATATCAANTTATGGGATAACGTATAACCAAATGGTGAACATACTAACGTACTGCCAAGTTCAATATAAACTCAAAATATATCAATACCCAAAACCACCTATCAATTTATTTTTAAAAAATCTTTTTTTATTTTTATGACTTCTTAACAGAAGAGTCCCTCACAACTACGCTTCACATGGGATTTAAACCCAGGAGATCATCTGAATACTGGAGTCTTTTTGCCTCGGAATCCACAGAGGTCACAAATCTTTTAGATTTCCACTGATAAAAACATGATTTAATAGAGCATGCAAATTTGGTACTTCCAGAAAGAAAAAAAAAAGGTGTGTAGCCACAAAAAGGATATGTACTGCATGCAGCCATGCAATCTGAAATACAGTAATGTACACAGCACACAAAAAATAATTCCCTGCGTAAATCCATACCTGAACTTATAGAGTTTAACTTTGTACAAAAGGACACTAAAGAGTAGCATTTTTAATTCTTTATTACAGTGCTTATTTAAATAATTATTTTCGAAAAATAAAAATAAAATTATTCAGTATGAAACTGCATAGAGAATTAAGACTTGTGTGCTGGGTTTCAATATAACCTATTCCAAGATATGACCACTATAGATTACAGGACTACTCAAGCATCAATGCTTAAACTTTTGGAATTAACACTATAGCATTAACCAACATGCTCAACTCTGTTAGTCCACCAGATCAGGGATCTATCATACTGTCCCTTACCATACCTGATGTGCAGAAAACTCATTGCAATTAATGACATACCATTAATGTAAATGCAATTAAAGACCAAAAAATTGAAGGGTATTCAATGAAATTAAGTTTATTATTCATTATAATAGAAACAAAAAAAAAAACAAGGTTATTACATGCAAATCCTCTCCGACAGGTCGTTGGTTGATCAGCATGATACCAGGGATGGCCTCCTTCGACTTGCCCTTGGCAATATCTCTGAATTCTTCAGTATATTCCTGAACATACACGCATGCAACTACAATACCAACCAAAAAAAAAAAATAACATGCTATAACAGAAAACACACGAAGAAGCACATTAATGGAATTTAAACCACAGAAATGATCNAAAAAAAAAAATAACATGCTATAACAGAAAACACACGAAGAAGCACATTAATGGAATTTAAACCACAGAAATGATCAAAACCATAAAATCAAAAAACCTACCTCCACTCTAAATTAAAAGTTTTTTTCATGTAACAGCATGCAAATTNCGATCAAAACCATAAAATCAAAAAACCTACCTCCACTCTAAATTAAAAGTTTTTTTCATGTAACAGCATGCAAATTGTAAGCAAATTTCTCTGAAATGAGTTTAACTATAGGCATGCGCAGAGTTCAGTAATAAGGAGAGGGGGTGCAAACAGCAAAATGGAGATCCACTTTTAAGATATTNCTATAGGCATGCGCAGAGTTCAGTAATAAGGAGAGGGGGTGCAAACAGCAAAATGGAGATCCACTTTTAAGATATTAAAAATAAAAAGCACTGAACCTATTTTTAACTTGGTGGCCAAACCACACAAACTGTCTAGTAAAAATGTGAAACTAGCAAGATTCTTTTTTATTTTCCTTTCGGCACAATACAGTGGAGGATACTGCTGCACCTCCTCAACCACTCTGCGCAGGCCCACAAATCTAGTGAATATTTGTGACAATGATTAACGCTCATCGTGCAAAGCTAAACGAAAGGTGACGCACATGAATTGCAAATTTCATTCTGGCAGGTGGAAGTTTTAACACACAAACCAATAAATGCTATTCAGCCCAAACAAACAAAATCTGACACTGATGACAAATCTCAACAAGCCAACAAACCAGGTTTAGGACACTTTACAACATTTTCACATTTCATACTAATGCATTCCTTTTACACACTTCAGTCCAGCACTTGTCTACATTTGGTTATGACTGTTCTGGACATGTTCAAAACACCTGTGATAAAAAAAAACTGCACACCAACACTCATTTTCTAAGCGGTTTGCACAAATGCCAATTTAAGCCAATTGTATCACTATAAAGTAAGAAAAATGCATACTGCACATAGTGTGTAAAATTCACATACTGGAGTTTATATTGTTTATGTATAGCCATTATTGCAACCCAGGGATGCACCGAGGATTTTGGCTTGGAGAAGGCACAAAATGTAAGATAACGAAAAATTAAAAAATTGTCACTACACAAACCGGCGAATACTTAGTAAAAATATTAATTATTCACAAAATGTTACATCCATAAAAAGGTAATTTAAGTTTGCCAACTATAACTATTACACATGATTTTTTTATTGTGTGATTTTGCTCACGTGCGTTTCTCTGCCACGGGTAGCAGCAAGTGTGGTGAGTATTCAAGAGGCTCTTCGCATACTACAAAACCCTCTCTTTCATTCCACCTTCATTTTCAATAAAATTAAATCCCATGAATGAAGTAAGTGACTTGCAGATCAGACCTACTCTAACTGGCGATTGCATTAAATGTTTAAAGCTTTTTTTTTTCTTTGGTGGTGGCACAAACCCCGAGTGCACGCCTGCTGCAGTCAGACCAAGGCCAATTTCAGGATATCAACTGGATGAAACATAACCAGGCAGGATTGTCTTGCTGACAGTGGCGAAACAACTTAGGAGGGGGCACAACTTTAGTCATTTTTGCTTTGCATTTCAATTTCATTTTGGTGTGATAAAGACCTAAATTACATTATAACAATTCATTACAGATTGTGTACAATACATCAACACATCTCAGTGAACAAAAACGGTTTGGGCACCCAACTACTCTGATTCTGGCACCCCACCCTTTACCTAAATTTAGGGAGGGGCAACGTGCACCCTGCCCATCCTAGTTCGTGTGCCACTGCTTCCTAAAAGACAAACACTTACAATTTTTTAAAAGTTCAGTGGATTTTGTGTTTACATGTTTTATTCCTCTTCTTATGCTTATTTTATTATAACAAAATATTACTGAGCAAAAGTAAGTACTCTGATAAAATTCCTGCTGAAGCACTTTTCATGTAATTATAAATTATGATGAAAATTATATGAATCTTCCTATCTACTCCATTCGCAACTAATTACATCAGTATTTTTTTTTTCCTTTCAATGTGCAAATCACATTATATACCATTCATTGGTATTTGGGTGAAGAGGGGTAGAGTGCTGCTTACAAGTTTTTTTAATAAAAATCTTGTGGGTAAGTTAATACTGTAAGGTGGTTGTTTTGAGGAATATAACTGTGGACACTGCAGGAAAAATACAACAGTTGTTTGTTATTAACCGAAGACAAAATGCTGAAGGGTATTTGTAACATCTGAGATACACAAATATTTTAGAATGTNGTTGTTTGTTATTAACCGAAGACAAAATGCTGAAGGGTATTTGTAACATCTGAGATACACAAATATTTTAGAATGTACAAGAGCTAAAGTGTACATTATCAAGACAGAGAGCTGTAAAGATTTTCAGCTAGCGATGGAACACACAGTTTTAAAATACATGCATAACTTATTTGCTTCTCTTTCTCCCTTCCTCTTCCTTTTTCCTCTAGCATGCTTATAAGCACTTCTGTAGCTGTTATTTTATCATCACTTTACTAATCTTAACCAAAATCTGCTCACATCAACNCATGCTTATAAGCACTTCTGTAGCTGTTATTTTATCATCACTTTACTAATCTTAACCAAAATCTGCTCACATCAACTTAACAGATTCAATGAGCTCAGCAACGTGGTGGAGTCACAAGTTACTTAACGCACTTTTTGCCTTAATTTCTTGTCCCTGGTTTTAAAGGGATTTTCTATGTACTGCATTAATTTCATCCTTTGATGTCACAGCTAGCCGTCACTTAAATTAAAAGACACGCCTGACTTGATAGTATTTACTTTCAAGATCTTGATGTTAAAAGCTGCCCAAATCTCTTCACTCACTCATTTATAATATATTTTTGATGTAAAAAGACAAAACATTCTAAAAATTTGTACAGATGTGAAGGAATATCTGCTGTCAATGTCTGCGAAAATATAACAAACACCACCTGATAACTGCCATGCCAAGTAAATAACATACTAACCAGCTACCTACAAAGTAAAATCCACATCATAACTCTGGATAAAAACTTACATGCACACTGCAAACAGTTTACATAATTCTATATTTATATGTAATGTAAAATTCTTTATTTGTACACAAATTAATTTCATTCTCCAGCAAAGTGAACACTGTGTTACATCAGCAATATAAGCCAGCAACTACATCTGAAGTTCAACACGGAGTATAAGTACCTCGAAATNATATTTATATGTAATGTAAAATTATTTATTTGTACACAAATTAATTTTATCCTCCAGCAAAGTGAACACTGTGTTACATCTGCAATATCAGCAAGCAACTACATCTGAAGTTCAACACGGAGTATAAGTACCTCGAAATATGGCCAGTTCATTGCCATGTTGACTCCATAAGTGTTAGACCACCACTTACAGTCTTTTTCATGATCAGCATTATTANCGGCCAGTTCATTGCCATGTTGACTCCATAAGTGTTAGACCACCACTTACAGTCTTTTTCATGATCAGCATTATTAACTGTGTGATAGAACTCTTCGTAGATCTGCGGTAAGCTGCAGGCAAACAAATACAAAATGCAAAACATTCCAAAACAAATTAATTTAATAAAGCTTTTATAACAAAAATCTACAAGTAATGTCTGTATTCATAACACTTTTAGACTAACTGCATTCTAAAAATTAAGTATCAAACCTATGCTATACAGACAATCTGCAGGTATTAAAAGTACTCTTAAGCACATTATTGATCACTCAAGTATTTATTGGGTAATTAAATTAGATTCCAATTTTCCTAAAAATGAAATGTAAATATTGTGAAAAAAAAACCACATGGCAACGTTTACAGTTACATCCAGCAGAAAGATAAAAATTGGCTGAAAATTGTAACTTGGAAAGACTTTTAAAAGTGCTCACTTCCTTGTGTATAGCCTCCAGCGCATTTACAAAAAATTGAAATTCAAGAATAGGGTTTCTATACTATTTGCATAAGTACTAACTATATGGGACTTCATATCCATGGTTCTTAATAAACTTACTTTCAATTTGCTAAACATGATTGCGTTGAAATGTAAATTTAACTATCACGAACATAAAAAATGTCAGCTTCTCTCACCAACAAGGCTACTTAACTCTTGCAAACATCCTCACATTATTTATTTTACATTAACGGCACAGATATTCCTTACGAACGACACAAGAGTGTTTGGGACAATACAACGTTTTAAACTGGCTCCATGACGTTGAGAAAAACATTCACAACCACCATCATGTAACCATACCACAATAGTATGCGGGTTCCAATCTTTAAAAACTTATTTCTTTGAAATGTGACACTCACGCAGGATCCTGAGAAATGTTCAAACACTTATGAATGTCGAACATGACACTTTTGAAAAACTGTAGCCTTTGTGCTTCCATTTCTTGACACCTGTTGAACACCTCTGTCATGTCTTCCATATACTTTGGGTTATAGCTGTTGATCTCATTAAGTGCTGCCTCATACTTCTCCTTCGCTTTCTGGACGTCTTCTTTTGATTTCTGCACCCTGTCCTGCATCTTCTTCACCTACAGAAGATGGTTAATGCAAAATCCATTAACTTCATGATCAATAGATGATTAAAGTATCAATATGAACATCCTAAACTTAAGCCGCCTCACCACCACCGATGAAATGTATTCTGAAGAACAGCATGAGACCAGCACAACTATGACAAAGGCCATCTTACCCAAAATAGAAAAACTTTTAATCTTTGACCTTACTACCATAACATGCCCACTTCAAAGTAAAATTGTTTAACCTCCTCCACCCCAATTTACCATTTTGGATGTCTGTGAATTCTAACAAGTTTATAATGATTAACTCTTACTTGGGTTTACAGAATGTTTCGGACATGCTTTGGAAGTAATATATTTACATAAACACAAAATAATTATTTAACTTTTATTGCTTTAAGTGGAAAGCATGTATTCAATTTATCATACATTCTTACTAATTACTAGCATTAAAGTTTGTTTTGTTAATAACAATGCAAAAAAACAATATTACATTCACTTTAAATATATGTACATAAAAAGGGAAAAGATTGTTGCTAATCTCATAACAGTTACTTGCAATTTTTTTCTTTTTCCACTTTACATAAATAACTGGCAGTGACACAGTTATGTATGAGTTATATATAAACACAACTTATTAAAAATAATTTAAGAAACTAGCAAACACAACACTAAAACACATTAAAAATATGCTAAATGTGTTTGAAAACTTAACTTAATTCTTCCACTACTTTCATAGGGAAAGAAAGAAAGATATAATACCTAAATATGAACATGTGTGTGTTAATAAATATTCCTCATTCAAAATTATTGTGTGTTAATNAAGAAAGATATAATACCTAAATATGAACATGTGTGTGTTAATAAATATTCCTCATTCAAAATTATTGTGTGTTAATAAATATTCCTCATTCAAAATTATTGTGTGTTAATTAAAGCAAATTATTAGTGACAAAATTCTAANTTGTGTGTTAATAAATATTCCTCATTCAAAATTATTGTGTGTTAATTAAAGCAAATTATTAGTGACAAAATTCTAAATTCAGCCCACAGCATTTGTGTTACAATTCCATGCAGATGCAGATTAATGCTTGCAACTTCAAAGCATCATGGCTATTTAGAACCAAATCAAAACTACTTTTAACTGTACAGGTACCCATCTCGTTTGCCTTCCTTCAACCAGCATCCACATCCAGGTGTACAGAACAATAGTGAACAGTTTTACTCATTACATCACAGATTACAACCCTGACCAAATTTTTCTACTACTTCTGTTAGCGTCAAACGTTGTGAAGGTTAGTTCACCTCCCATTCCCCTCGCAGGCCTAGAGTTTGGCCTGTCGCGTCCCCCCCCCCC
>NQII01002513.1:237257-274877 GCA_002778355.1 Clitarchus hookeri | reverse complement strand
CAACGACGTGATACGCGTAATGCAAACATTCGACTGACCACTTAAAACAGAAGAGTTTGAAAGGTACATAAACACGTCTATTGCAGACATTTTTGTTTTGTAGCATAGTTTGTTGTGCGCCAGCGTACGGTACTAGATGTTCTGGGTTTAAGTCCCAGGCAAAGTGTGGATGTATTAATTTTTTCAGCTACACGCCTTTAAAAAAGTGTTGGCATGGATACAAAATTATTAAAAAGGCGAGTGGGGATAACCTCAATATCATAGTCAGTACAAAAAATTAATAAGACATATTTTTACTCAGTTTGTCAAAATATTTTATATAGTATCAAGTGCTTACAGTAAAAAAGCAATTTAACATAAATAAAGTAGTTTCACTGTAATTGCATAATTTTATATAAAACAACGCATTAACCTTAAAAAACAGTCAGCGAGACAATTGTGCGAAAATATGGTTTGCAGAGGTTGGTGATACTATCGATAGACCTATCGTTATGAAGTTAGTTAACTTATTTGTTCGCCAGTCAGTAGAATATTCCTGAAAAGCAGAATTAAAAATAGTCTACATATAATAAAAATCTTCAAGAGTCCAAAACCTAACCGAGTTAGAGTTTCAAGCATCTTACTGTACGTAATTTGTTTATTTTGTCTTTATTTTCTGCTAGTGCAGTTAAGTAAATGTTTGCCTTTTCTACCACCGAAGTACAGTAAATATAGATACATTTCAATGAACAAATACAAAAAAAGTTATAATATTTCTTAAATATATGTACAAGCTATTTGGTAACGTGAACTGGCTGACAATAAAGTATTACGAGACACAATGATTAATTGATAGATTTGGATGAGTCTTAGCATAAGAGGTCTTCATAGTCAATGTGGTGTAGGTTAAATAAAATGGACATGGAGCAGCGCCTGAACGCAAGGTGGGGAAAACGGGAGACCCCCGAGATAACCCACCAACCACGACTGCCACATGCAAAAATCCCAGTCAACATCACCAGGAATCGAACCCATATCACAGTGGTGGCAGGCGAACTGCCTCAACTGCGGCTTTCGACATGCTGTGATAATATTTGTGAGCTGAACACTTTTTTCAAGAAGCAACTACTAGAAGTCAAACCAATGAAAATAATTTAATAACATGAATAGTTAACAACACTAATTTACAAGTGTTATATTAGAAAACTTTAAAATACTCAACATAGATTAAATAGACAAAGGACGATGAATAAAAAAAAATCATTAGGCCTCCAAAACACAATATTTAAAAACTGCAGTGACATAATCGGTTAACAACCACCAATTTACAAGTATAATTTAAAAAGTAAATAACAATTGAATACAGTTTGATAGTATATTATTAGAACAACATCATGATAACATTAAACAATAAAGACCCACGATAATGATGTGGAAAATAAGCTTAAATAATGAAAAATACTGAGGTACAAAGGTTTTCAGTTATAACCAATTATTACTGAACAAGACATGGGTATATAATGTTAAGGTACATAGTGACAATAAGAATAAACAGTGATACCAAGCTCATGGTGTGGGGAACAAAAAGTCAAAATAAGGGAAAAGATACTGAAATGTTCAGCTTAAATCTACTTATTTACAAGTACAGTGGAATCTCTGTTAACCGTGAGTTTGGCTTAACCGTCAGTAAACTGACAATACAAGTAAAATAATAAAATTGGTTACAAAAAACAAACTTAATAAACTAAAAATGAAATAACTTTTTTCTAGCTTCATATTAGATCAAATTAAGCACATCATTGAGTTGAACAATACGTCTACTGTACTGTAATACACACTTTTGTCAGTGAATACTCAGTAAAAATACATTCTGTGCGGTGCGGAATGCGAATGACTCACGTTTGTTGTTTATGTACAACCTACATATGTACTTCGTAGAATCGTTCCGTCTTCCTCACCACCCTACCGGATTTCCTAGACACTCATCCGCCCTCCAATTCCTACAGTCAGTTCAGTAGCGGTAGTCACTCAGTCAGCAAGTCATTGTCCTCAGTTTGTTGTCAAAGTATAGTGTGTTTAAAAATGCCTGAGAAACGGAAACGTGTTGTATTGGGACATTCTCAAAAACTTGAAATTATAAAACAACTGCGTAAAGGAGAAAGCGCAACGAGTATCGCTCCGCTATATGGAATCATGCGAACGACAGTCAATTATAATAAGAAAGATGCAGATAAAATCGAAAGTTGATGAACTTGTATAAGTGCAACACAGGAGGTAGAATGTTTAAATGAAGAAGAAGATGATACACTCAAGGATTGCCCCAAAATAGTAAGCCACAGCGGTGCTGAAAACATGTTTTCCACGTGCATTGAATGGTACGAGCAACGAGAAGAGGCAGACGCTACACAGATATTACTCCTACGTAAGATACGCAACACAACAGCAACAAAAGCCCGTGGAGTATTACAACAAAGGAAAATTACATACTTTTATAGGTAGGATTATACTACTGAACATATACATAATAGTACTGTATTCAATATTGTTATTTTACCAACATAATAAAAAGAAGTCTACAATATTTAATATCAAATACATACTGTGCAGTACATACTTCTATTGATTGCTACCTGTTTAAAATATAGTGCTAAATATTGTATACATTATTATCGCTAGTAGCTGCTGTGTCNGGGGTTGCGGAATTACTATTATCAGTCGATTCTCTCAACCGTCACGGTGATGGTCACGAGAGTGACTGATAATGGAGGCCCCACTGTATTCAGAATTAAAACTATTAATTGCTCAAATGACACCATGTTACATTCATGATTACAGTTGCTTCTACAAAAAGATTGTACGTAATAGTAGAAGTAATGTATGTAATGGTATAAGTACAGATAAAAGTAGATAGCACTTTTACAAACTGATAACACATACTACGAATATGTCTAAACATAGCCTTGTTAACAATGTTTAATCACTGTTTTTGAGGAAGCTTAGGGAACAGTAAAACTTTTCAATTAAGCAAAACAAATTAATGACACTGTAGAGTACATGTATCAGCAAGATATAATCTAGTTTCAATATTTACAATGGCTGAGCTAAGCAAGAGCTGTCGCTATCACATTCACTAAAAATTTCTTGCTCGCTGCAGCTGTCATGGTGTGACTTTTTTGTTCTTTCATTATCTGTGTCATCACTGTCCCTATCCAGTTTGATTAAGAACTCAACTACTGCTAACTCCACGAGGTAGTCGTTCTTCCAGTACTCTTCTTCAATTTCTTCAATGTGTCTGCATATCCCACCCAGTCTTCCCTTGTTACGGCTNAGTCGTTCTTCCAGTACTCTTCTTCAATTTCTTCAATGTGTCTGCATATCCCACCCAGTCTTCCCTTGTTACGGCTTCTATTGTTAGCCTCTTTAAGACTTGCAGTGATAAATCTCCAGTCGTATTGTGAGCTCTGATGTGGCATTTAATCTTAGCCCAGGCTAGTTCTATGGCATCGAAATCCCACATATAAGGGGGCAATCTAAGTACAGTATGGCCGTGTTGCTGGAATATCCTGTCGACAGCGAATATTTTTTTTCTTGGTCAATGGTTTTCAAGCAATTCAATGACAGTAGCTTTTCTCATTGTTTCATCGCAAGAGAACCCTTTTCCTTGTAGCCACGCCACAATTTCTTTCTTTGAGTCATATTTTGACGGTGGCCTTTCCTCTTGCTTCGAATGTTGTGGTGCATTGTCCATAACTATCACGGAATTTGGTGGCAGAATTGGTAAAACTTGCTGCAAAATCCACTTCTCAAAATTCAGAGCATTCATCTGCCAGTGATAATCACCTGTCATCGAATTTACCTTGTAAATTAACTGCCCGCCCAGAAGAAAGCCTTCTTGCGACCTGATATGCACAACAATAAGACTGTTTGCTGCATTACCACTTTCTACCAATCCTTCGTCTCTATTTTTTTGCCAGCACTTCTCAAATGTCAAGTTAGTGTCAATCCACGTTTCGTCAATGTAAAATATGTTCCTGCCTTCAGCTGTTTCATTGTTGTCAAATACTTTGAACGCCACACAACAATGTCAGCTCTTTCAACAAGAAACACCCGCTTCTTTTGTGATCTTTTCCACAAGAAGCCCATGTCTTTGAGCAGTCTTCGTAGAGACGGCTGACTCCAATTCCACCCAATCTTTTCACGCAGAACTGGCATAAGTTTACCTACAGTTGGTAAGATTTTCTTGACGACGTAAAATTCTCTAATAGTGTCCCTTTTCACATGCCTGTCAAAGCTTATCGATAACAATTTTCGTAGTTTTTTTTTTGGCCTGAAATGACAGAAAATTTTATACATAAACTTCTTTTCTAGGCACTTTGTTTAAGGTTTACTATACACAATATAAACATATAAATGTATACCGGTAATGCATGTCCCAAAGCTTCTGAAATATAAGTAAATGAAAGAATGAACGAATTTTACTTCCCTCTGAATTTTTTTCTTTGAAACACACTTTATATTACCATATTTCTTTGTTTGATATAGGTAAATAAAAACAAAATATCAAATGCCTTTTCTTTAAAAACTATGTTTTAAATTAAGTTTTGATGTGCGCTTATAGCATTACAAACTGTATGTGTAAAAGTACCACAAAATAATTTTTCCGGTTTTGGACTGCTGATTGCGCAATTAACATCAATATAAAAATTTCCATATTTAGTAAACTTTAACAGAGACATTACAAATTGCAGTTAAATAATTATAAGGACTATGCCAAATTTACAATTTTTAAATAAAATTTGTTGAATTGTTTTGGTTGACTGAATATATTACTTGAAAATATTACTGAAAAGTCACGGATGACACACTACTATTGGCGCAATGTTTGAAAAGCATACCAGTTCAATCAAGAGAATAAACATTGTTTTGATGCTGTTACGTGAGTAATTTATCTTCATCTGTCAAAGTGACTAAAAATAAACATAAATTCATCACATTGCAGATGTAATAAGGGCTCAGACTGTCTGGCGCGTGAAGTGCATTACAAGGGTTTGGTACAAAATCCAATATTCCTGAACAGCTGGATATTTTGTAGGGGCGTCCAAACGCCATGTTTAAAGTTTTCATTCAAACTCCAAGAATTATTTTTGACGTAAACAGTTACAGCAACATATTTTAGTATAGAACAACTTAAGAGTTGTCTTCAGAAACATATTGTACTTTCTTCTTATTAGTGTGCCTTTAAAATAAATAAGTTCACTTCTGAAAGCCACGTGTAGGCGAGTCGCCGGCAGAGAGACAGCATGCAAGTTGAGCGCCTTGTGCGAGCAGGTAACGAAGCTAGTAAGGAGTGAGAAAGAGATGACCTTAGAGTCCGCCCGTTTTGAGGACTCGATTGCACAAAATAATTGCAGGTAGTCTGAACCCTTAATAGGAGATACGGTGAACAGTGTAAGCATTGTGTTCTTACCTTCACTTTCCTGGAGTTGTTTGAGGCTCGCCAGGTCTCTCTCTGCTTTGTTTGCGAATTCTTTCGATAGACACCTTACTTACTTCCGTGTACTCTGCAGCTCTCTCTCTCTGNTCTCTCTGCTTTGTTTGCGAATTCTTTCGATAGACACCTTACTTACTTCCGTGTACTCTGCAGCTCTCTCTCTCTGTAGCTTTGTTAATAGGAACCAACATATACTTATTCCTTGCCTCCTCATCACAAGCTTCTACAACACTCCTGATGGCTTCTCTTTCCTTGCTGTGTATAACTTTTTTATACCTCTTGGGCCGTGTGCTACTCGCCATTATCCACACTCCATCACTACTGCAGGAGCGAGGGGTAATGTGTTTTGTAAGGCACTTAGCACGGCGTGGAGGGGTGGCCATTGTCTTCCTAAACCCCTAACCTCCCTTGCGGCAGGTCTTTCTCACCTCCGCGCTGCGAGCCATCACGAGTCTTGGCGACAACAGTAGTCCATACCCAAAAATTCACATACTGGATACTTTATCTTGAGGACACATATCTATCAAACAAATCATCTAATTTCATTTGACCTTGCATTCTAAAGTTTGCAAGGTCAGAGAGATATGTAATACTTCATCATTAAAAAAAAACTCACAAATTTTGAATCATGGTGCTAGGTGCAACTACTAATGCATGTAAAGATAAATGATGACCGGACAACCACAAAAGGTTGTATGATCCCTTTCTTAAATGTCAGTCAGTGCAATTGTGCAATAAATGTGTTGTCTGAAAAACAGAACTGATCCACTGAGTGTTCAACATCACTGTAGGACAAAATAAGACCTGTCTTTGTGGAAAATGTAGTAATCTAAAACTGAATTCACTTGGGAAATTAAAATGCCACGACAAAAAATTTGTTTCCTTCAAGTGAAATACTAGTGGCCTTATTCATATTCGTTTTTAGTCCGGACTAAGGAGAGATCATCCTCGGATCAATTTTTTCGTCTGGACTTAGGGTCTGACTAATGACTTACATGGTTAACTTAAAATACAACAGATTTGCTAAAATTACATGCACATGAAAGCTACATAACACTTATGAAACACAAAAACTACATTTAAGGCAGATTCTGTCAATCTGTTGAAGCAAAAATATGTCAATTTTATGGATAAAATAGTCTGAGAATAATATTTTACAGAAAACATAATTTCAATACAGCAATGTTAAGCTATAGCAATTTCTTTCAACTTTCTGTGTCAATCAACTGCCTTCTCTGAAAACAGATTCTTTCGAGATGTGATATTAATGGGCCTACTTTCAAACATAATTTTAGTACAAAACCTACTTTGAATACATACATATGTAGTGAAGTATGTTCATCTAATGTGTATATTGGTAGCTCAATGGTAATATTGCGACAATGTGCACAAGAGTGCAAGTTCAAATCTCATCTGGGTGAACAAAATTTCAACTATTTTATAATGTACATTTGTTTTGTATTTGGCACTAAAATACAATTTATCAATATTATAACAGCAGTATTGGAATAATTAAACCAGCCTGTATTACCAGTTCATAGATGTGAGCAATTCATTAGTATGTGCTACGAAAAATTAGCAAATCAACATGGAATAATTATCTTTTCAGCATATTAATCCACTTCCATCATGCAGTATTACAATACATTATTTATATGTATAACCCAGCTTGTATATGTATAATAACATGTGTTATTTTTAACATTATATTATGAGATTTGTATTACTTTTCCAATATCTATGTACTATCATGTATGAAAATTTGATCAAACGGATGCAATAGAAAAAACGGGATTGAGAGTCAGACACATAAAGTTTAAAAGTGGATTTTTTTTTTTTTTTGCAATTTTGGAAAAATATGAAAGCAAATAATTAATTTTGGTAACATGTACTTGCAGTTGAAACAAATGGTCATTATAATAATATTTTAACGAACAAGTGAGATTCGAACCCACAGTGCACATTTACAAAGCAAGAATCTTATCCACTGCTCTACAGTCTCATACATACTTCTGAGTCAACAAATTAAAATATTACGGAATATTAAATCTATACGCATTATAAAACTCAACGTGTGTCTGTCTGTCTGTTAGTGTGCTTATCACCCAAGAATCACTTATCAAATATACGTGTTTTTTTTTTATTCATAACTATGTTCTCTGACCAGGTTTTTGTATATACTTTGTTACGTAAAGTAACATAAGGAATAAGCAGTGACGATAATAGTGAATCAAGTCGGAAAAAAGTTTGCCGCCAGCGCGCTCTTTTGCAATACGCTGTCTAAACTGTTAAAGATGGAACAATATCATGTAGTAAAGAATTGTGTAGAATAAAAAGACCTAAAAAAAAAAAAAAACTGTGTGGCATATATCTATCTATAACAGAGAAATACTAATAAGCGTTTTTACCATTTAATTTATCAATAAATAAATACGTAAAATTCAAGCTGTTGTTTCCCCGTTAAAAACTTAATATTTATCACAAAAAAAATGTCATTAGAACTGTTGAACGAAGATAATAAATGTTCTACACAGCATACAATTCCTGCCTATACTTTAAGAGACATCAAAAGTTTTGTGAAAAAGTAGAGTCGGTGGGAACTTTATTTAAAAAAAAAAACCTAAACAATAATTCTGTAGTCCACGAGCGGAGCCGCGGGCATAGCTAGTCATAGATAAAACATTGAAGAAGTTAGAATTTACGGGAAATATGGTTATTAGGACAAACTCTGTTTGAATTGACTTAAGTTACTTTTAATGAAGTGCCATCTCAAATGCGACTTTTCTTTTGTTGTAAAGCTTTTATTTCAGATGAGAATCTGCAATGTGCATGTGCAGAACATCTGGCAACAGTGTACTTCAACAATCCGTCAACTACAGTTAGTCCTACTCTAGCCGAGGTTTATGAATAAAGTCCACCCTTGGTCCAGACTAACCTTCGACCAACTCCACGGGAGATTATCTCTTCTTCATCCTTTCTGACTTAGATTTGCTTATGGATAGGGCCTTAGGCAATCAAAAATCTGTTTAAATGTATGTCACAGTACCAATTGATGTTCCTTAAATTTCTGCTATCTATAACAATGTAACATGTTTTAAAAATTCTACCAAATTTAAAACCTTCCAACTTCCCAAGATGCCTTTTAACAATGGCTGTGGAAGAGATAAATGAAGTTATCTTCTAAATAAATTAGAAAATTAGTTCCGTACAAAAAAAGCTAGAGTTTATAACACTTGCTTCATTAACTGCTAACGCGTGCCGTGTTCCTCCTGCCTTAGTCCATTTGTCCTGCCACCACTGCACAGCCAAGAAATTCTGGGGAGAGGGGGGGGGTGCGGTGCGCTCTCTGCACCCCAAACAAGGGGGCAACCACCCCTCCCAAAACCACAGTCAACGCGGCATGTTGGGAGTACACTTAACTGGCCTACTCCTATGACACCACCAGAGTCAAAGGGATGTCCTGCCTTCATGCCTTCAAGAGGCAACTTGTGAGGGCGTGATAATTTGGCCGGCTGATTACATCAAGAAGAGTCCCCAGTAATAACACAGTCGGGGAAATGAATGAAGCGAGGGAACACAACAGCCCCTGAAATCCAGCCACCTCTCGTTTGTCTACTTCAATCAGTGTTTCCACCCCAATGAGTGTGTTGTGTTAAGTGCAAGTGTGCTACATGGGCAAGTAAAAATCTAGTATAATATGCTACCGCATAATATGGCCTAACGTAAGTGTATACAAATATATCTGTTTTACCAGCCATAGAGCATGGCAACCCTACACCCCTACTCGGGATAAATGGGCTCGCCCATGATGGGCTACCCCTATACTGCCCATAGAATCTGAAAACTCGGGGGTGTTATAAATTTTTATAATTATTTTTAAATCCAACAGGGAAAGTGTGAATAGTAAACTTGGAGAAAACTCCCATTCACGTAATAAATACATTACTGTAATTTGGTCTTGCATACCTGTTTATTTTTTTGTGTTACTTGCTGCCTTTTAAAAATGATGCAAAAAGGTTTTGTGCATTTTTATATTAATAATGAAAAGACTGTGTTTAATTGGTTTTGTTGTGCAACGTGTCTTAATTTATCACAGTCCTGGACACAAACTCATTCCTCCTCAGAGCGGGCTCACGCCATGATGATTAATCTGGGCTCTGCAGGCGTGTATTCGCGCTATCTAGACGTTCCTGGATCATCAACCCTTTTCTCAGCCAACCTTGCAACAGCAATAGTTTTCTTTTTATTATATTGGAACTTAGTGTATTAATCTTTTGTTTCATCTGGAAACCGCACCACCCCCAACCTCGCAGACACTCGCGTCGGGGATGTAACCTACCACATAATTTTTGTGTCGAAAGCCACAGGCCTTTCTTTGTAGTGTTTAGGCTGCTGAAATGCCACAACTGTCATGCAAATGTAAGTGCCCCAGTTGAGGAAGTGACACACGAATAAAAATACGAGCAACATTTAAAGTGTTTCTACTTCATGTCCGGTTGCTTCACAATCGTGTAACCATTCCCTTAAAACCTAATCACTTAAATTACAACTTTACATAACGTAAACGTGACGTACATAATGATGGATTACAGTGTTATTGGTCGTGTGAGATAACCCAGCGAACAACCTTACCCTGCTTTACTGGTGATCTGAGAGGGTACTTACATTCAATAGGTAGGCCAACAAATTTATTATTCAAGAATCATTAGCAGTAGAACTGGGACTTCAGGAGCAGCCACTTTGGGTGGACGGCCCACTCCCTCCCTCACGCTCTACAGTAGCTGGCACCCATTTTTAAAACACACACCGTAACTGAAAACTTCAGTACGTAAGTTCAACCTGCCTTTTACCAGCTCCTCAGGCCACAACACCCTGCTGTAAGTTGAAGTTTGAATGTTCAAAATGATTTGGAACAATCGTGCAGCGTGGCTGGTTTTATAACAATTTAATCTGACTGCACCCACATGCAGAAAACTGTGGGTTTTCTTAACAATTCAAATACACTAGTTCAACTTCAAGTTGCAATTTTCTTCCTAGTTAAGCACTTGGTGAATTTTAGTCAAATTAGTAACATTAATATTTGGCATCAGATGCAATTTTAGTCCTCGTTCTGATGCTGGTTCCAAGGTTTTTTAAGAGGTTAATAAAACAAAATCTGATATAGCTCTTGATTCCCGACACACTGGCCTAGCAGCACCGTTTCACTGGATCTCGCCAGAAGCATTGAAAGAAGGCACAGCTAGTACGCTAGTACCAAATCCTGCCACTAGAAACTGCCATATTGAGAATGACCATAATTTCATATAATGGGTGGATATTTGCACTTTATTTTGAAAAAAGTATCCAAATCATGTTTTAATTCTTAAAACCAAAACAAAATTCTTATTAATATACACAAATTACTTGATAGGATGTTCTTTCACCACTTAAGAAATCACAAAATTTACTTTCCAACAGCTAGTAATAGAAATTGACATGCTTGGATTGAACGCTGAGCCAGGCAGATGCTATGATTATGTGCATAACCATTGAAAAAACAGTTACATTAAACAGAAGTGCAACAGTTTTTAGATCTATAAAATTTGTGTCAAAACTTTGATAATCTACAAAACCATGTTCATTCCAGTTATTGACACACAATTAATTATTTAATGTTTAACATGCACATAGGTTTGCTCCTGCAAGAAGCAAGATACAGTTAATATCATGCTAATCATTTTATTATGAAACACACATTTTCTGCTATTTAATGTAGTAATAATTAACATTTCCTCCACCAACTTCATTACGCATTCACAAAATACATTTCATTAAGAATATATCAATGAACTACTCATGTGACAAAGGTTAGCACACATCCAAATGTTAACAAAAATACAGGAACAGCATTACAAAATTGAATTGAACTTACCAAGGCTGCTCTCTGCAACAAAAAGATACCTTATTTCAAAATTCATCACACTGAAAACTATCATATTGAGAATAACCACATCTAGCTATTTTTCTTTTTCAATAAATAGCTGGCAAAACATATGAAACAATCTCCCTGATATATCTGAGTAACTACCAAATTTGAATTAACAGTCAAAACAGACAACCATGAAGTATGCGTATTTATAAAATATAGAGTAACCGCATGCTGTGTGATGCAGCTCAAAGAAAGTGAGGATAGGTGCAAGAATTATATGGTCTGGACAAATTTGATGGTTAACTCAGCAAACTTTCTTCACTAAATACCTACATTTTATTGCAAGATTCTGTAACACTGGAAACAAAATACATTAGGGCTGGGTGGTTCTAGGCACTTAATTGTAATACAAAAATAGAACAGTTACCCAAAATAAAAATGCAAACTTGCATATACATATGTCCCTGTCTAACGAACATGAATAGCGAAAAGGATCACTAACAAATTGGTTACTGAAACACTACTCTTCACCCCAATTTGAATTGCTCAGATTGTGTGTGTAAATGGTTTGCACTACAAGCTAAAGTGTACACAGCCATGTCTATCAGTCTATCAGACATAACAGCTCATTAAATAGCAATAAAATTTACCTGATCTGGTGATAATGAGCTGTCAGCTGATGCATTCCGTTCCTGATTGGATGCCGATCTTTCAGTCTTGCATGCTGTGTGGTAGTCTACTTTCGCTTTGTTCACCTTGGCTAGCAGCTTCGACCATGGCTTTTGAGCTTTCTTGAAAGTGTCTTCCATTTCCTTGCGTTCTTTGATCTGAATCATGGACTACAAGGAACAAAACTTAATGAGAACTATTCTAAGGTAATGCACAACACACAAAATCAAATTTTCGTGAGCAANGACTACAAGGAACAAAACTTAATGAGAACTATTCTAAGGTAATGCACAACACACAAAATCAAATTTTCGTGAGCAAAAATATTACAAGTAATGTTCACTGTGAATCCAAAAACTTAAAATAAAAAAACCCTGAACGAAACTTGTCTTGCAATTTTTTAAGGTTTACAAAAATGTTTGGAGTAACTTATTTTATTTTAATGTGATCTTTAGATGAAGTACCAAAATTTAACTGACACGTTGAAAACAAAATTTGTTTACACACAGAAACCAACCACTAAGCTTTAATTTGAATGGTACAGCTCCATGGTTACATAATGCTGTTCTGGTAATACAGAAGTCACCATTTATTTTGATAACTGGACAATGTTTCATTACAACTACAGAGTGAAATTAAGCTTGCTTAAAAATGTTAAAGACAGCAGAAAACTTGGCTACTGGAAGCAAGAGCATTAGCACTTACTGTGCCAAATAATGTCTTAAAACATATGTCTGAAATGCTTAATACTTCATAAAACTCCTTCAAAAATTAATTATTTTGTCTATCCTACATCAAAGGGCATAAATTAAGTATACTTGGCTAATGATTACTAACCAACTACTGTCCACAAAATAACATTACTGCAGTGATTAATAGAATATGTAACTTCACCCCTATAGGCAAATACATTTTCCTTTCAACCAGATGTCAGTGCAATGTCTGTCTCTATGATTGGTGCAATTCTTCCACAAAGTTAACGATGCAGTATAATACATTTATTTCTACAGCTTTACCAGGTCTACAAAC
Source organism: Clitarchus hookeri (assembly GCA_002778355.1). NCBI lineage: Eukaryota > Metazoa > Arthropoda > Insecta > Phasmatodea > Phasmatidae > Clitarchus > Clitarchus hookeri. The sequence goes on along the minus strand of NQII01002513.1, from coordinate 261,801 downwards.
AATGTTTCAACTTATTCCACGGGTGTTAGATGTGACTGTTTCATAATGGCAAGTCAGTTCAACTCCTGTATTTTCGTCACTACAAATCATGTCCACAAACGTCCACTCGTGAACCATAGTCCCATCTTGTAAGGATAAGAAAGCCACCTTCACAATTGTAGCGATAATGATGAGTGAATCCCATCATAACACAGTGTTATAAAGTTCCACAGCTAGAAAACTATTCCAGTTTCACTCATTTTCTTGGCATACCTGTTCATGGCTATTATGTCACTCCAGCATTTCCATAACATAATGTAACATAGCTAATAAAGAAGGTACCACACAGCCACAAAGTTCAACACTACATTCCCAATCTTGCAGCTTCTCAAGGCTCATCATAGTATGTGGATAGAACATACATGAACGCAGTTCCACTTGATTTCTGTCACAGTTATCATATGCACAGTTGTACATGATGAACTGTTAAGGGATGGGGGAGCATTCATTATTGCACCCCTAGTATTACACTGATGAATGAATAATTATATTGTCCAAGTACTTTAAACAAAATGTTCCCCAGTTATTCCATCTACTTTCAGAGCTTGTAAAAGTATTTTCTAAATAAGTGTTACATTAGGAACAGTAGTCCTTTGAACATCTGTAGATGTGTGTTACAGGGAGGGGAGAGGTAAATACACAAGTCTACTACTGACTGTTTCACAGTGTGGTTGAAGTTCTGTAAATGAGCACTGAATACCTGTATATCACTGCTGCTCAGTTGGCCAATAGCCACGCAGAGTAAGGAGAAGCCAGATGCACTGCAAGGGTAACAAGAAATTAATTCCCTGGTAGAAGTTGTCACCCTCCCCATCTGACTTTTACAGCAAATCAAGTTAATCTTGATGAGTGAAAAAATATTGCTATACCATCAAAATTGAAAATATTGCTACATTATCATAAAGTAACTGTGTGTAACACTTAAAAGCTGATTTGGAAACCATTAAAACTGACCACAATAGGGTATCTTACTTTTTCACATACTGTTTGGGTATACTGTTACGAGGTGTGGTCAGGCCCTTAGCTGAGCGGCCTGCCTGATCACACCTTCACTTATTTATCCAGGACAAGGGCTGTGATCGCTGAAATTAGTTATGAAATCACAAACCACAGAAACCCCCTCCACCAGCAAGTAAACGGGGATAACACAGCCGATATAGGGCAGTGTCTTTTGTCATCGGGCCATTGGAACGAGAAGATCACTGAAGATGGGTTTGTCCGGCCGTCGACTTGTGACATCTTAATCAACCTCCAGAATCATGAACAAGGTGGGGACTCTCCAATTAGGCTTTACTCAGAATGTGGCTGGTTAAATCTTCATAAAATAATATAATTTAATATTTCAGAATCTTCATAAAATAATATCATTTAATATTTCAGTATATTAGTACAGCTCCCCACGTTCATATTAAATCGTATTTNGACTACAAGGAACAAAACTTAATGAGAACTATTCTAAGGTAATGCACAACACACAAAATCAAATTTTCGTGAGCAACAATATTACAAGTAATGTTCACTGTGAATCCAAAAACTTAAAATNCGTGAGCAACAATATTACAAGTAATGTTCACTGTGAATCCAAAAACTTAAAATAAAAAACCCTGAACGAAACTTGTCTTGCAATTTTTTAAGGTTTACAAAAATGTTTGGAGTAACTTATTTTATTTTAATGTGATCTTTAGATGAAGTACCAAAATTTAACTGACACGTGGTTTACACACAGAAACCAACCACTAAGCTTTAATTTGAATGGTACAGCTCCATGGTTACATAATGCTGTTCTGGTAATACAGAAGTCACCATTTATTTTTATAACTGGACAATGTTTCATTACAACTACAGAGTGAAATTAAGCTTGCTTAAAAATGTTAAAGACAGCAGAAAACTTGGCTACTGGAAGCAAGAGCATTAGCACTTACTGTGCCAAATAATGTCTTAAAACATATGTCTGAAATGCTTAATACTTCATAAAACTCCTTCAAAAATTAATTATTTTGTCTATCCTACATCAAAGGGCATAAATTAAGTATACTTGGCTAATGATTACTAACCAACTACTGTCCACAAAATAACATTACTGCAGTGATTAATAGAATATGTAACTTCACCCCTATAGGCAAATACATTTTCCTTTCAACCAGATGTCAGTGCAATGTCTGTCTCTATGATTGGTGCAATTCTTCCACAAAGTTAACGATGCAGTATAATACATTTATTTCTACAGCTTTACCAGGTCTACAAACAATGTTTCAACTTATTCCATGGGTGTTAGATGTGACTGTTTCATAATGGCAAGTCAGTTCAACTCCTGTATTTTCGTCACTACAAATCATGTCCACAAACGTCCACTCGTGAACCAGAGTCCCATCTTGTAAGGATAAGAAAGCCACCTTCACAATTGTAGCGATAATGATGAGTGAATCCCATCATAACACAGTGTTATAAAGTTCCACAGCTAGAAAACTATTCCAGTTTCACTCATTTTCTTGGCATACCTGTTCATGGCTATTAAGTCACTCCTGCATTTCCATAACATAATGTAACATAGCTAATAAAGAAGGTACCACACAGCCACAAAGTTCAACACTACATTCCCAATCTTGCAGCTTCTCAAGGCTCATCATAGTATGTGGATAGAACATACATGAACGCAGTTCCACTTGATTTCTGTCACAGTTATCATATGCACAGTTGTACATGATGAACTGTTAAGGGATGGGGGAGCATTCATTATTGCACCCCTAGTATTACACTGATGAATGAATAATTATATTGTCCAAGTACTTTAAACAAAGTGTTCCCCAGTTATTCCATCTACTTTCAGAGCTTGTAAAAGTATTTTCTAAATAAGTGTTACATTAGGAACAGTAGTCCTTTGAACATCTGTAGATGTGTGTTACAGGGAGGGGAGAGGTAAATACACAAGTCTACTACTGACTGTTTCACAGTGTGGTTGAAGTTCTGTAAATGAGCACTGAATACCTGTATATCACTGCTGCTCAGTTGGCCAATAGCCACGCAGAGTAAGGAGAAGCCAGATGCACTGAAAGGGTAACAAGAAATTAATTCCCTGGTAGAAGTTGTCACCCTCCCCATCTGACTTTTACAGCAAATCAAGTTAATCTTGATGAGTGAAAAAATATTGCTATACCATCAAAATTGAAAATATTGCTACATTATCATAAAGTAACTGTCGAGAAGATCACTGAAGATGGGTTTGTCCGGCCGTCGACTTGTGACATCTTAATCAGCCTCCAGAATCATGAACAAGGTGGGGACTCTCCAATTAGGCTTTACTCAGAATGTGGCTGGTTAAATCTTCATAAAATAATATCATTTAATATTTCAGTATATTAGTACAGTTCCCCACGTTCATATTAAATCGTATTTTTTATTGAAATAATATTGTACAACCTTAATGTTAAATAAGCCTCTTTTAGATAGTGTTCATTACATAACTCTTATCAATAACTTGTTATGCCCCTATATCCCCGTTAAGGATAAATAACAACAATATATCAAAATCATAACACCCTGTAAAACTCAATAAACTTAAAAAAAATATTTTGTTTGCTAAAAAAACCTTTTTCAAGTAAAATAAAAAAAACTGAATTTTTTTAAGTTGCTAATGAAAAATGAAAATAAAATTATAAAATTTTCATAAAAAGGAGTTTGATTTTTTGAGGGACAAACCTGTATTATATTTCAAACATTTATCAAATATAGTACAGAAATAACCGCACATCAAAAACANCTGTACCTCTAAAAACATAACTCCTCCACCCCCTCATTTTCTGCTCATCTCCTCCCAAGGATGGGACCACAGTACAGCGATTGTAAGTTAACAGATAGGCCAGTGTTCAAATTTGTTTCATGTAATGCCTATTGAAACAGTTTTTAAAGACTAGAAAAAGGTAAGATAATGCAAAAAATGTCACCCTTGACAAATTAATATTTGGTCCATGGCAAGATAATGAAAACATCACCAGCATATAATTACATAATCTGAGATGTTCAGTACAGTTATCATATACTATATGGCCAAGTTTGTCATATATATATATGTCTACTTGAAATGTTGGCTACAAATGTTATGTTTTAGGAGCTGTAAGATAGAACCTATTGATCGTAAAAGATTTTCTGACCTTTTGGCATTGGTTCTATAGCATACATCCTCTCACATTTTATATTTTATTCACTTTATTCAGCATACAACTTAATTTCTCAAAAGTTGGTAATTTGAATTTCAAAAAATTTCGTGTACACTTGACATGTTTTTGAACTACCTGCTGGTGTTGATTCATTCCTAAAACAGTCACTTCATCTTCACTTAATAGTTACACATATACAATCAAAATGTGCACATCATTCCAAATGTTGATCACTGATGAAACAAGTCCCATTTTTTTGCAGTCCAGCTGGTTAGCCCAACTCTCTGCCCTCCTGATAATCACACACTGCACTTGCTGGTCGATGCGCCATCGCACGCACCCAGCACTAATGGCCATTCATGAATGCCAACAAGAAGGCATGCTGCAGCTTTCATAGCCAAGGTGAACTGGCCCGGAAGGTTCTTCCCACCTCTAGTTGCGCTGATAGAGGTGATGACCAGAAAATTCATGCAATGGCTCCAAGTTATTCATTCTTTCAGAGACCATAGTGAAGTCAGCTCCAGAGGCATTATTGCAGCCAGTGTGGCAGTCACCCCTACCCACCTCTCCACCAGGTACCAATGACGTCATGGACTACCGCCGGGCCCACCTGAGCGGGGAGGAAGGGCACAGAAGCGAAGTGGCAGCGGAAAACCATATTATGCGACTATTCTTAATGTTACTTTAATCTTGCTTAGATTAATGACAGTTACATTTTAAATTAGAAACGGTGTTTGCCAAGAGCTTTAGAAAACTGATGAAACGTGCTCACTAGCAGGGTGGTAATTAAAATGCTTTTCCTCCTAACCAGTTTAGTTTTTAAATGCAAAACTTAGAAAGATGTCCTGTAAAACAAGCCTTAATCTGATTTAATTTTCAATTGCTTATTAATTTCCTACAACATAAGGCTAATTTCTTAACACAGTACTATGGCTATTAGATTTTAATTTGTAATTCTACTTGGAATACTTTAAAATATTTTTTATAAAAATAATGACAAATTATAATCCGTTTGCACGATGATAGTGTACAAGAGATTTTTGAGATAGTCCTTGTGTGGGCTCTTATCTTTTCAATAATTATTTATTGCCTACGACTTTTCTGCCTGTTAATTCCACAAGATGAGCAGCACTTGTGTTTGCAATATTCGATTGTCTGCATACGTGGCTTTAACGTTGTGCTGTAACTATGAGCTTGATTATTTCTTCTACCATCATCAAGCTATGCCTTCAAAACAACAGGTAGGCATAATATTTTGTTCTCACAACCTTGTCTACCAGGAGGAACATGTAATTTGCCTTGTTACAACACAATGGTTCTGCAGAAAAGTACAAATTCTTGACAACAGTGCAACCATTTAAATGTGCACTCGCAGTACTGGAACTTACATTATTTTTTTTCCATTCTGCAATTTAAGTGTTAATTTTTAACAGACCTTTCCCCTCTTCATGGCATATATGAAACTTCAATAGTTTAAACTTTGTTAAATCCCATCTCTCTATTCTGCAACTATGATACGGCAACTTCCTTATTCAGGTCTAAAATTCACTTAAGTTTATTGTAGGTGATTGTCAGCTTAAATGTTGTGTGTTTACCGACACACATTATGTATTTTTATAGTTCAAAACTATTGGAAAATTTTCCATAATATATTTTCTTAAATTTTTATTATAATAAAATATATGGAAAGGAAATTAACTGATTAGTCAATCAAAAAAAGAAAACCTATAAAACAATTTTTTTTTTATCTAAAAGCACACAGAGTTAAGTTACTGCTTATTAGTGCTTTTCTCTTGTGCCTTCCACACAAGAGCCTTTTGGAAGCTACAACCGAGTGCAACAGAACTCACAGTCTTTATGCAACCTCTTTCTTAAAGGTTACATTATCACTGCAATTCTTGTTTGATGGCTTAACTCAGCCATACTCAACCTTTTTTTTATAGGGGCCACAAATACCGTTCAGTCATAGTGTCGCGGGCCGCAAGTAAAAATTGTTTAGGTGTAAGTAAATAAAAAACTTAATTTTAACATTTAACCATGTATTTACTTTTTATAAACATAAATATTTTAGGCTTTAACAAAGATAGTTTATTTAAACAATTTAGTGCGATTTTTGATACTGTGAACACTTTTTCAAAACTTTATCAAGATCTGGCTTGTTGCTGCTTGCTAACCTTATCACATCATCCAGATGAGAGTCTGTAAGTTTGTTTCTGTACACATTCTTTGTGTACTTCATTTTTGAAAAAGACGATTCGCACACGTATGTCGACCCAAAGAATGTTAATAGGATTTGAGCACTCCTTTGGACGCTTTTATATTTTTGGGGAATAATGCTCCAAAATTCCACATACTCCTTTTTTTCCCTTTTTTCTTTAAACAAAATTTCTAGGTGGGTGTCGTTTTTAAAATCGATGAATTCATCTAACAACTCTGGGTAATTACAATTCAAAATTGAAGCCAGCTCTGAGATAGTGGTTGTTTCTAAATGCCATGGATTTTCTACAAGCATCAAACATTTTTCAATTTTTCTTAGATCTTGAAACCTTTTATGAAATTCATCTAATAGTGCAGTTATATAATTTGAAATTGTAGAGCAGTTTTCCTCAAAAATGTCGATACGGTCCTCTGTTATCTTAATTATAGTTGGAAGATTGTGCCGCTGTTTGTTCTGTAGTTCTTCATGATAAAGTTTTAGCTTTTCCTCAAAAGCAAATACTTTATTCGCCATCTGTGGGACTATGTTATTTTCACCTTGTAAACTCAGATTCAGGCTATTTAGTTTTTCTGTAATACCACATAGAAAGGCTAAAATACACCACCATCCATCATCTAGTAACTCAGGGTACACTTTATTATTTTGCTCTAAAACCAGTATTATTTCATGGCGTAAAGAAAAAAACCTTTCTAAAACTTTTCCTCTACTAAGCCATCACACTGAGGTATGTAAAAGGACATCATACTCGCTTCCCAGTTCTTCCCAAAGACTTTTAAATTTTCTGTGGTTCAATTCTCTTGCTCGTATGTAATTGACAATATTGATAACCGTCTTCATTACAGCTTCAATTTCTGGATTTACAACACGTGCCGCCAAGTTTTCTTGATGGATAATGCAATGAAATATAATTAAATTTGTTAAATTATATTTTTTCCTAAACAACGTAAGAAATCCATTTTCGGATCCAGTCATTGAAGGACAGCCATCGGTGCAAACACACACAATTTTTTGTATATCAATTTTATTCTGCTCTAAAAAATTGCAAATAGTATCAAGGTAATCTGTGCCTCGGGTTTGACCTTTCATTGGAAGAAATTTCAAAAAACCTTCAAAGATTAAATTATGTTCTGTACAATATCTAACAAACACCGAGCATTGCGATGTTGCTGAAACGTCGGTACTGGAACCGAAAGCCAAGCTAAAAAACTTGCAGTTTGTAAGGTTTTCTAATAAGTTATCGTAGATGAATTTTGAAATGTCTTCAATACGCCTTATACAGGTTGAATCGGAGAGCTGTAGTCTTTTTATATTAGACAATATTTGTATTTTGTTGCTGAATTTATCAAAAAGTGCATTGGCCCCACTAATAAAGCATTCTTTTACAATTTCTGCATCGGTGAATGGTTTCATATGCTTACCAAGAATGTAACAAATTTGATATGATGCCATGGTTACCGCGGAGTCTTGTGATAATGCCACGGACATAACATTTTGCTGTTGTTGCAATGACTTCTTAAAAAAACTCAATTTCTCACTTCTTAAAGACGATCCAGAAGGAAACGTTTCGTTGAACGATTTGTGTTTTGTGTTAAAATGACGAGAAATATTGTATTTGTTTAACATAACACTTTCTCGGCAAATCAAACAAGTAACTGCATTGTTTTTGTTAGGAACAACAAAATACTCCGTTTCCCACTCGTCTTGAAACAATCTGTTTTCATCACATATTTTTCTTTTATACTTAGAAGACACTCCTGACATCATTTTGATACAAAAATAACTATTTTACACTTAACAAAACCAATTAACTGCAATTACCAGGCGAACTTTGATCATTTGTGTGTGTCATGTAAACAAATTTAAAACAAGCGACGACAAATAAGGCAAGACGTAGGTACAGAAGTGTGAAAGCAAAAGGGGAATTCCCGCCGCTGGCTGTCTCGCTCGCTCTAATATAATCAATGTAATGATAAAGCAATAATTTAACATTGTAATGACATTAAGTAAGTTTGGCTGCAGTAAATATGCCTGTACAGTGAACAGGATGAGAATAAAATCGTTAGGGTGGTAAGGTTTTGTAGATGAAAATAACCTGTGCAAGGATACTGTACCTTAACGGGGATACATAGAAGGGTACCAGATCGACATACCATACACAAGCCGATGGAAAGGTTTCAACTACAGCTTCTACAGTCAATAAGAAATGCATAAGGAGCGTGAAAACTGCACGGATCCAGGAGAATACTGAACTTACGCAAATTGCCATGGTTCACAGTCCTTACAATCCATGTGGAGGCATGCAACTGCCACTTAACCTGTCTTACAGATGTTATGCTCGATTTTGCATTTTGACATTCCCATACATAATCTACTTGGAACAGGAACTGCCCGAAAGAGACTTTCGTGTATGCAAGCCAACATGTGAGGCATTGATGAACGTAGTGAATACGCAACTTCATTTTATTCGTTAATTGATAAAGTTTGATTAAGAAAATTTTTAATTTGTCCGATTACACTAACAGCAAAACGTGAGTGTTTGGATTGATGACAACCCACAATAACTTCTTCACAGTCGTACAGTAATCATTTGGTACAGAATATCTGCTTTTGAATCATTGCTCCCTACTTTCTTGAGAATGGAAATGGCAGTTTGGTTACCATGACCGCTGTGCGATATATGCATATGTCGACTAAATTTGTGTTCCCCAATTTACACATCCATTCAGATAAACAGACTTGTACGCGAGCGATTTCTTCATGTGAGGATTCCTGAACAGTTAAGTGCAATACATCCAGCTGAAATCAGGGCACTAATGCATGAAATTGTGAACCAACTTATTGCTATACCAACAGCAACACCTTTTGTGTGTTCACTTTTCACAGTTGAAAAGATTATTAATGATAAATAAACCAGTAAAACAGTGCCTCTGACAATACCAAAATTAACATTAATTCAAATTGGACTGAATAATAAACCTTCTTAAAACTGTAGGTATCCTCTGCCCCATTCTGTTTATTATAGACATGAAGTCTCATACCTACTGAATTACTATTAAAATTATATATTTTATAATTTACAGTTACAGTATTTACAATAAGTCTGTAGCACTCATCTATTCATTTTCACCTTGTTTCAGTTCAGATATCACCATTCTTTACTGTCTGTAGTGCCATAAGAGCTCTAGTACACAACCACACGCTACTCATCAGTCGACTTGCCCTCCGAGATACTCTTGAGCGCTCGTCCATCGCTGCTCACACTCGCCCACCGCAGTCTCCTTCACCTTTGCAACCAGTCCTCCTCTCTGTTCACCACTTATCGCACTTCGCCAGCTGACTATCACAAAAACTGCCAATTCTCAAGTCGTGGGGGTATTTATAATGTTGTCTGCCCTAGGCCAGAACCTTCTTTGCATGTCAGATCGCACCGAGGGAGGAGATTACTAGACAGTTCATTTAACAGCCCGCTACTGCTGACTTCTCCAGAAGGGAGATGGTGACACCAGTCCAGGTAGCTATTAATCATCCTGCCTGCCAGATGATGTAATAGCAGCTAGGTAGTGATGATGCTACCCCTCCCCCCTAATTACCACCATAGTGGTACAGCCGCACGCACCCTGCGTCTTGCAAGGGGATTCGCGCATTACAATACTTATTAAATACTTCTACCATTAGATTTATTAACAATTCCTTCTGCAAAGAAAATATTTGGTTGTCTGAATTTCCCACAAATTGTCTGAAACCCAGTGATATTCTTACTACTGCAAGTAACCAAAAATAATATCTTGAAACTGAAAACTGTGGATCCCAAAAAGTGCAACACCATGGGCTATCTCAACATACTCCAATATGTAAATAAAAGTTGATTTAAAATGTTTGTCATTTTAAACATTTTCAAACACTTTTCATAAAAAATAAAATAATGGAGGTTGTAAGTTAACTTTAATTTTTAAGCACAAAAACCATGAAACTAATATTGGCAAAGAATTACTCAAATCTCCAAGAGAAAAATACTATTCAATGGCATTTTGAAAGAACGTAAATTATTCCGGTATTCATTGTTCCTAATAGACTATGTAAGTGTTTCTAGTCATAAAGTGTAATTAAACATGGCTCAACAGAGATCAGATAATTGAGTAGACCTTGTAATTACCAATCTTCAACCATCTGGAAAATTTCAGCATGAAAATAAAAACTACATTCTACTGCAAAATATTTTCCACATATTACATTTTCCATGTTGAAAATAAATTATGTTAGCTACCATGCCACTTACTTATTCCCCTTCACTGTCGAAATGAACATACTAGCACAAATGTTTGTTAGAATGTATTTAGAAACTGACACACTACCTTGTGGTACGCATCTTTCTGCCAGGTTTTCACTTGCTGTATAACATCATTGCCCAGGTTATCTTTGACACGAAGGTGGAGGTCGCATAACCTGTCAGCCTCTACTAGGATACCTTTCCATCCTGCTTCCGTCGTGCCATATTCAGGACCTGAAAACCATCGCAGAATGTCAAATGACCCTTCTTACAAAATGAGATCCAACATTACATCCAGTCATGCTGGGGTTGGGTAGGAAATGGTTTTGCAAGAAGATAACTTCTACAGAAACTCCCAAACCCAATTCTCATACATTCCACAACAAGTAAATTATTAATTTTATACAGATACAAAATTTGCAATGTATGGCTATTTGACCAAAATTAGATAGCATGATTTGCTATATAGTAGTGTGCAGAATGGATTATTTCAAAATCTTTCATTGATTTATTATGGGAACTACCATAACTTCGATAACAATCTTACAAGTAAACATTACATTAAGCCAGAATTAAAGAGAATGGAATTTACGGATCTAGACATTCAAATAAAGATCTAAAACAGGTGCATTGGAACAAGATTAAAAATCTTTGTCTACACAATACAACTGCTTTATTTAATATATATATATATATATATTTCCTAAGGGGTAGAGGCATTTAAAAATAATTACATTTGCTCCACATTTTACACATTTAATCAATGTGATATGACAGGAAAACATTTATACACTAGTTACAAACTACAACATGTTTGTTAACCCAAATTAATCCTAGCACATTATACAAGCCGACATTATGAAATTTAATAAAATGTCCACCTTGCCCAGGGACTGGGCGTCCGCATTGGACATACAATTTACAATGAACGAGGTGTTTCCTGAAAGTTTACAAAAATTTCTCTGCTATAAATGGAATTTCACCTTCCTACACTTTACACTCATACTTTGATCACAGTATAATTTTTATGAGTGGACGTACTGCAGAAATCTTTTTGCAATACAGCCATAATCACATTCTGCAATTTGGCCTTTAAAGCTTTCAAAATATAACCCCATTATTATCCATTTCAATTTCACAAATAAGGAAAAAATCTCATCCCAGAAGGCAAGCTCCTAAGTGTATTGAGGGTTGGAAATGTAATAGCATTATGCGTAGCATGTGATAAGATATTGTGAGAGAATGACCCCCCTCCTCTATATGTTAATTTAAAACCATAACTCTCTATGTCTGACCTCACTTAATTCGTGTAGAGAATCAACTCGTGTAAGGCAGTTGTACATTTTGAATTTCAAGAACAATGCTCTTTATTAGAAAAAAATATTTGTTAACATAAAAAAATGAAATGAAAATAAATATAATTTAGTAAGCAAAATAATTATTTTGTAACGATTTATTAACGTAAAGTGAATTGAGATAATATTTGATTAAAATGTTAATATTTTATTGACAAATTAAATAGTTATGAAATATTCCCTTGTGTTATAATAAAGTGTTATGCTGCTGTCTGCAACGTAAAGCAATAAATGAAATTTAATTTGTTACGTTACTATTTCAAACTCTAATAGCAGACATCTTCGTAGCTTGCTTGTGAAGCCAGTATGAGACCTCTTACACGAGGGTGACAGCTACATGATTCGCCCTCGTGAGGGTGTTGAGGTGTTACCTGCAGGGCATAGTGGGGATGAGGGTAGAGTTCTGTTAGCTAGATATAGGCGTGCAGATGCGCTGCTCTTGGTCAGTGTTATCCCAGCAATCACTGAGCGACATCATGAGTCTTCAGCCCAAGAGGAGCTCATGGGAGCTCGATTGATTAAGTTAGGCTGTCCATTGCCGAACTGAGCATGGCCTACAGTCGGTTCACGACTGGAAGAAACTTTTGAATATCAACCTTTGAAAATACACCCTAGCTGTTAGCTACATGCATTTAACATTACAAACAGCGGTGAGCACGGATACAGTTATGCCGTTAGGTTGCCAGCACAAAGAGAGGAAATAGTTCCAACGTTTTAACGTAATTGTTATTTTATTGCTTACAAATGGGTGTCGAAAAGACTTGTATCTTATTATGCCAATTATTAATGACATGATGCTAACATATTTAGATTTCAACGTTTCTTGCATAGTCACACGATCACGCTAAAGGTGAAAGTAACGCAGCCACTTGTTTACTAACCTTTGTTCCTTGTGTTGTTAGCAAGGTGTGGTTAACACACATGCCAGAGAATTTGTGCGATTATCTTGTTTAACCTATAATAATTAATTTATTTGTCTTGTTTTACTAATATCCGCTCTTTATTATTTGGTTTTTAATAACGTATGATTTTAATTTGTGCTCACTTTCTCGTTGTACTGATTCCTTTTGTTTCTGAAACCTATATAAGAGATTACTCGTAGTGCGTTCTCACGTGTTTAATATTTTCAAAATTTATTTCAGGTTTGCTTAAAATTTTATTTACTGTATTTTACGTTGTATGTTGCAGTAGGTTTTGTGTGCAGTCATGAGTTCTAGCAAGGTGAAGAAAAGAGAAGTCATCACTCATCAACGCCAACAGGACATGATTAACCTCGCAGAATCGTTGTATTCACTTATTAGGCGAGGGGAAATGAAACCCTGCAACGTCGCGGAAAGAGCGGCAGAAATGTTGAAACTCTCGAGATCCACAGTGCTAAGGTATGTTAAAATATCTGTAGTATTAACCATTGCGTTTGCAAGTTGTGTGTGTTAAGGTCAATTATGTTGGCCTACGAAATGTGTTTACAAGAACATAAAGAAAATTTGTTAATAACTTGATAACGTCGTCGAACGTTGTCTACTTGTATTTTTAACGTTTTATTGGGGTAATTATTAAGTTTAGGGGCTTTTCTGTAAAAATAACAATAATTCACGGTAAATGGTATATTTCCACTATACTAATGATGCAGAACACGAATATACGAGGGGCATTAACGTCAGACTAATTTCGTAACATGCGCCCACCTAACCTAACAGAATCTAACCCCACGATGGGTGAATCACTATTTTACATTTTTAAACTAACCTAGGATTGTTGGGTTTTACACTAACCTAGGATTGTAGGGTTATATAGACTCAAATGTGAGTGTATGAATCACCTAACCAAAAGGTGGTATTACAATGTGTAATTAAAAATAAAAACTACTTTGTGTTGGAATTTGTGCACCCCTGCGAGGGATTCTTCATAAACAACCCAATATATACAGTGGAAATTTATTATAAAGACAACTGACAATGGTAAGGAAAATTGCCTCTATAGTGAGTTTGTTATAGCCAATTAATTTTATATAGGTTATAGAGAGATGGTGCATTTTAAGCTGAAGAAAGAGCTTGTTTTGTATTTAGAAGTTACATTGTGGCATTAATTGCTGTTGTTATACATCACTAAATAGATTACAATCAATATAACTGGAACTTCCCCTACTATTAAACATATCTGTATCACTTCACTAAACACGAGAGGACATCGTAATCGATGAAATCGCAGTCATAATCTTTTAAATAAAACAATTGTGTATTAATGCATTTCTCCAACATCGCTGTTCTACGGCCATTGTCTTTTAGTTATTGTAAATATAAGTGTCATATTTTTCACTTTCAGTGCTACATAGCCAACCTAATTTGCTTAATTTAAAAAGGACCATAATTCAGTTTCTGGGTCAACTATAGTTACTGATACCAAAAGCATACAAGCATTTGTTTGCAAATGATGTGTGGCAATGTGATGTGCTCTACCCTGTGTTAGTTTAGGTTAGTTTAATAGGTGATTTGGTAGTGGTACTCACTCCAGTAATTATTAAGTTTAGGGGCTTTTCTGTAAAAATAAAAATTATTCACGGAAAATGGTATATTTCCACTCTACTAATGATGTAGATAGGGGGCTGGTATAATTCCTCTGACGTTAATAGACGGAAACAAACATATTTTGCAAATTTTTTTAAATATGTTCTACTTATTTTAACATTTCGCCCTCTTGAATATGAACAAGGTAAACTGTGCAGAACCCATTAATGCAACTTTTGTTGGTCTAGGACGTTTTGTTCAGAAACGTAAACAAACTGGCTAGACTGCTCATTTCGCAATTTTGTTCAATTTTTTTTTAATATGTTGTACTTATTTTAAAGCTACATNAATGCAACTTTTGTTGGTCTAGGACGTTTTGTTCAGAAACGTAAACAAACTGGCTAGACTGCTCATTTCGCAATTTTTTTAATTTTTTTTAATATGTTGTACTTATTTTAAAGCTACGCCCCTAGTATATTCGTGTTCTACATGATTAGTAGAGTAGAAATATATCATAATTTTGAATTTTTTTTTTGTTTTTCAGAAAAGCCCCTAAACTTAATAATTACCAGGTCTGGTCAATACATTAGTTTGTGATTACTCTGTACTGTAAACTTCACTTGAACTCCCCTGGTGGCAGGTATTGGTTACTCCAGTTGAAGCCCCTCTCAACTGTATTTTCCAATACCTGATGTATGGTATCGCTAACAACATGTTTCTTCAAAAGATGCTACATTCTTTTAACGTCCATTCATAGCGATATCCAACCTGTGTATGGACCATGATACGTTGTGATAATTGTAGTCTTAGTAACATTCTCATAAATATTTATGGAATTCATGTCATTCCCTCGTATGTCGCTTATTGTTTTGGCTTTCTGACATGATACTGAAACATGCTTTTAAAATGTTTCTTGTAGTAGACATGGGTCTCACATATTTCCAGTATCTGTTTCAGATATTACAAGACAAATGTTGATGAGGCAGCCACCCCATGTGTTCCGATGGTAAGTTGGGTACACCCAGCACGCACTGCACCCTCTATCCTTTTTTTGCAAAATCTTTTTGTGTAGTGTTAAATTGTAGGGTAATGTTGTTGAGCATTGCTTTATAGCATTACATGTAAAGTAGCAGTATACATCAGAGAGCAGCTATTGAAGCATGTCATTTTTTTGAATAACTGTTTTCTAATTTTTGGAGTGGAGATGGATGTATTCATTTTTTTTTTATAGTTGCTGCTGTGTTGAGTTGTTTATGTACTTTTTTGTTTTGATCTATGGCAATTCTGTAGCAAAAGGAATCACTACAACCCATAAGTTATTACTGGTACTTCTAACTAACTAATAAATAAACAGTATTTATAAGTACTGCGACTTCTGCCTTTAGGATGTTTTAACTTAATGCAAACTGGAGATGTTAGGATACACCATTGTCAACTTCTTTAATTATTGTTAACAACAGTTCTCTGTAATATTTTGTTTACTGGAGCCACATTTTTTAGTTACGTTTAATTTGTTATCGTCATTTCTTTACAAAATCTATGACACACTTATTTTGTTCCTCCTTTAAGCATTTGCTTAGCAACATGTTTCAATTTAATTGTTTGAATATTAGACATTAGTGAAACCAATGTCTTTTCGTATTAGTTTTAAGTTAGATTTTTGTTTGGGAAAATTTTTTTTAAGATAGCAACAGAGGTTAACAGCATTAAATACGCATATTCTTTTGTGTGAAATTCTCAAGATTAAAAACTTTACGCTTGTGGAATATCCATTAATAATATATATATATGACTTTTATAATGGGTACGTGCATGTACGAACACATGTACACACACACAGTGGAATGTAAACATTGCATGTAAACATTGGCAGAAGGATACGAAATGGGCTTGAAAGTAGATCTTTAGCAGGGCTTCAAGAAAGTCTCTTCCAGTCGTGAACCGACTATAGGTGTATTTTTACTAGAATGGTTTTATAGTCTTCACATCAGTTTTTAATTGAGTACGTGAGTTCAACATGTATGAATATAGTTTTTAGATCTTGTCTTCATTGGGTCCCCAGTAATTTCAGTTCACATTAATTGGTAAGAGGTTGAGTTGTTCTGTGGGTCAGTGTGATTCATTGCTTAAGAATTCAATAAATTTGAAACTAATTTTGAGACAACTTGAACTAACAATTAATTGAGCCTGGATATCCCCATTCCAGTCCCGAGGTGCATCCTATGTGCACTGTTACTGCACTGTCATCGCTCTAGTTTGCTGCACATGCCAGGTTTTCTATTAACCATACGCATGCTAACAATGTGTCACAGGCTCTCATTTAACACAAAACAACACAGGTGTTTTGTGCATTGTACATGCTTGCACTTTAAAGTTTGCAATTATGCTACAAGAACAAAGATTTTTAAGAGTAAATTTTTTAAAAATATTTTTCAAAACCTACATTTTGACTTCACAAATAATCCAAGCATAAATCATTAAAACATAGATACCAATAATGAGCACAAAATCAGTAACAAGAAACAAGGTAGACTATATGTCAAAGTAATTTTCAAAATTAACATTATAATTATAACATTGTATGGGGATATTATGCATTATCACTTTACTACACATCTAAAATGTTACAAGACCATCTACAGTTATACTAAGGCAAAGAAAAAAAAAAAAAAAGACTATGTATCTAGTAACATTACAATTTTGCATATTCTAGTAAATGAACATAATTTTTTTTTTTATAATTAAAAGTATCTCCTGAATGTTTTATTATTCTGATAAAAATGATGGACATCTTATATCCATTAGTTGATAACAGTTGTGCATATATGAATCTTTAAGTGTTCAAATGCTTATGCATCAGATTAAATATTTAACAGGACTAAGTATTGTATAATGAAGTGCGAGGGCAATCACTATAAGACCATCCAAGGATGCTTGATGCATCATTACTTTTATAATGCATTGCTGGAGTTTTGCCTTTTGAACATATTTTATCACATTAATTGCACCATAAACGGACTTTGGTGGTGCACTAGCTCTCTCTTACATAATTAACAGCAGTTGCATTAATCGAGGGTGTTTACTTTAAGTGCCACTGCAAATCAACACAGTACTCAGCAGCAGTGTCATCTAAAACAAGGAACTTCTGGATTCCCTTCCCTCTACATACATAAGCCTGCACACATTTAAACAGCACAAATAAAGCAACCCCAATAACATCAAATTCTATAATTCTCACAGTGGAAAAATCACCAACTACTCTGCAAACTACCGCCAAACCTTAAAAAAAATACAAGTGATAAAATTATTTGAAGTGCCTTTAACCATCTTGGCAATCTTAAGCAGCAAAAATTGCCTCAAATTACTAATAACTTCTTCGGTGCATAAATATTAACTTTTTCAGCACGTTACCCTTGGTTTATCAGTATACTTATAGTTTTTTTGTATACGTAACGAGAAATCATTTGGTTTTACACATATCATTAAGTAATTTTTAGTACATGGGCTATGGTTGGTGTAGCGGCTTGAGTGCTGACCTCCCACCAAGGCAAACCCGGAAATGGACCCCACTTTATCGCACGTGGGGAATGTGCCCGAAGATGCCGATGGTCTGCAAGTTTCATAGGATATATCCTGCTTCACATGTCCTTGCATTCCAGCACTGCTCCATTATCCCCTCATCACCCTTATCGGCTATCCAGAACTCAATGTTAAGAGCCGCCGAAAACTCTTCACTAACTCAAGTTTTAGTGCATAATTCATCACAATTTTTGCCTACTCCTTATAATATTTTACATCATGCTAAGTTACATATATAATTATTTTAATAAAAGTTTGCATAAATACCCATTGTCATGCATTTTATTATTTAATTTTTTTAACTAGTACATTCAGTTTGTTTCTTTTAGTGCTTCACACAAATTAACAATCAATTCTACATTCAACCACTCACCAGTAAAAACCTCTAAAAAAAATAAAATTACATAATTACTTGGTATTTTTTTTTACCTTTTTCAATGATATCATTCCACTTTTTCGCCCAGCCTTTAAGACTCTTTGCATATGCCTTTTCAATGTCTGCACGTTCTTGTATGAGAGTCATAAGATCACCGCACAATTTGTACCCATCTTCAATCCGTTTTGTTGTGCGTTTGTAGTTGCCCGGTTCCCAGAACGAATCGCTTGTTGCTATGAGCATGTTGTCATCGCTGTGGTGGGACATGGTTTACACCAGATCTTCCACCCGTCCACCTGCTGCTGCAACACATTCAAATTCAATACACATTAATGCCTCACATCAAGTTGAATCATCATATTTTATCACTATTACCACCACTACATATCCTGTCATTTGCCATTTATTTATAAATAAGGTAATTAAATGTAATGAAACCAATGATAGACACTATATAAACATGCAATGTGAAAAAATAAAGGCAGCCATAACTATTTGGCTTTGATCAATATCACCTGGAATCAAAAATGCCTACATGCTGACATAAATACGATTTTGGACTAACTTGTAATGCCCAAACACACAGAGAACCAGCAATCAGTTTTGTTCTCTGGAAGTATCATGTAACTAATTATATTACAAGACCATATTTAAGTTATAAAAGAAGAAAAATGAACATTAAACAACTTTGTTCACTGTTAAAATGATCAAAACAACAGGGACAATAAACTTGAGGTTTACTTGTATTATGAACAACTAAATGTAGGTCAATTAGTTCCCTGAACCCTCTTCATAATGTATGGTTACTGTCTTGTTCCCAAACACGAGTGCTTTGAATCTGTATACGTTCTTAGTTTCTTCGTAAATAATCCTATTAATATACTCCTGGTAATCAACACTTAAAAGAGTTCTTAAAAATTACTGATTATCCTTACAATTACAACTATTATATGCAACAGTAAATGTTAAAGTTAAAAAAAAAAAGTATCTCATTTTAAACGCCATCTTTGTTTGCAATAATTGCTCCTTGAGCAAAAAAAATCTTTTGACCCATGAATACTATTTTCACCATAATTCACAGCCTTAACATGCACAGAGTAATGTTCCGCATGCAAAACTTGATTTACTTATTACAATGTTTTGAAAAGCATAGTCCACCAAAGGAATAGAGTTTTCTAAAGAGTGTCTCCAAGCAAAAGAAACCAATATGCCAAGATGAGTGTTGCAATCCACAAGTATTTGCGGATTTTACATGTTATATGTTACAAACCAGCATTTAACATTATGACAAATAAATTATATTATATTTTGAAGTCTTATTAATTAAACTTTTATTAAAATGGATACATTAAACTGTTAGATCTTTATTCAGCACTTTGCAAAACTGGTTTCCATTTGATAAGCAATTACTTTATTTGCCTTTTGATATACTAAACTAGGAAAAAGTATGTGTCACATATACCTATTAAAAATATGCTCACAGTTAAAAGTTTACATATAGCAATAGACAGTGCAGTTTAACAGAAATAAATTAAATTTATAAAAATTGCCACATTTTGCTTAAATTTTAATGTAGAGTATATAAAAAAAAATCAATTTTATTACCTAAATGTTATTAAAATATTTAGTTGTATAGAATAAAAACCAAGTGCACATTAAATCTAGTACATGTAAATAATTTAGGGATTATGCCTAAAATCTTAATTAAGAAAAAAATTTAGATTGTATAAGTTTTGTCAGTTGTACTGTAAATTTGCTTTATATCTTGTGTGTCATGTTGACTTTTTACAGATGGATAGATAAAATGATAACCGGTAACCTAATTTCTTATATTTTATAGGCCGAGAAAATTTTTAAAGTCCACTGTATATAAAATAATTGGTTCACACAATTTCGTGGGAAGTGTGGCAGTATGTTTAAGGTGTGCACAAATTTTTTACTTGGTCCAAGACACTACGTAACATTTTGGAGCACTATAAGTTGTGAGAAAAAAAAGAATATGACTTCTTTCAAGTTTGCTATGCACTGCTTGCTTGATAATCACTCACTTTGATAATATTCTGCTTTTCATGCAGACAACGGCAACATCAGTAATACCCTAATACTGTGTTGCCAAATATACTATTGCTAACCTTACGACTGATGAGAATTCGTTAACAACAGTTCATAGTGAATACCAAATTCAAGATAGTGGTGAAAATAATAAATATTAATATTATTTTCTCTTGGATAAATAAAAATGTGTTGGCAAAAACATTAATACCAATTTAAAATAAATTCAGAATGCCAGTATCCAAGTAGTGATTGTTAAATATCCTTGATACTTAATATGTTGTGTATATGATATAGATCAAATGACATGTGATTTAGTCGGCAAAGTTATTTAGGGGCATAGAAACTTGGGCTCCCGTATTCCGAAGTGTGTGACTTTTCGGTGCTATATTTTGAAAACTATAATCATATGATTACAAATATTTACATTTATGTGGTTCTTGCATAACTCTCTTTCGGATAATAAAATTAAAAAAAAAAAAAATCACGAAAGATGGCCTTCAAAAATGGCTTCAGCTAGTTTACATATTCATAGAATGTATCATTAAGCAGTATTTCCGAGCAATGTTCTTAACTTGTTTATAAATGGCAACAAATTGAAAGCAACGACAAATGTTTTATCAGTACTGTTAATTTTAGTTTCCCACACTACTACGTAGTTAAAAACAATGTCGCGCAGCGATTGTATAGCCAGCCGTCAAGTGACGCCACACACGAGGTTGTAAAGCCTTGTAGTATGGGTGGTGACGCTACAGCCCAACACACGGCGGGTACTCAAAGACTTGTGGACAATGCCGTACCTAGTATTCGTGGATCAGGAAGGTGACCCCCATCATTGGATGAACAAGGCTATCAACACTTGCTGTCGCAGAGGTCTTGGTGTTTTTACACAAGGGTCGACGCTTCGCATATTATACGTTTAAATCCACCACGTAATATACGCGCTTCGTATTCACAAAATTTAATTATGAGCCTTTCGTGTCGAAGGCAAGAAGTTGATGATGTCAAACTAATAAAACCAAACGTCACGTGCAGAAGCGCAGAAATAAGAACGGAGGGGGGTTTACAAGGTACATTGTACTTCCCTCTTGAAAACATTTTGGGTGGGGTATTACATAGCATTTGCACCTCACAACTCCCCAAATTGTCACGCCAATTAGTACCTTGATAAGTTGTCCAGCTAAAGCAATCTTAATTACAGCAAAATTTCACGACATGCTACAACAAAAGATTGTTGTATCGTGTTATTATAATACTCAACAACAAAATTTTAATTAATATAACAGTAAAATTTTACAGGGGCAAAACCGCCTGAATACTTTTTCCCTTTATCCACAGATTTACAGCGGTTTCTTTGACTCTGATGTCAAACTGTACCCCCCCCCCTCCAAACACTTAAAAATGTTTGTTCCAGCACCACTGGTTACGCATGTACTGTGCTACTTTGGAACAGATGGAGAAGAAATCTCATGGTTTTGGCATACACCTGGTACAATAAACCTCTATAAACTAATGCAAAATATAGACCCAAGGGTCTACTAAAATTCCAAGCTTCAGACTTTCAAATTTCTATAAAAAATTGAAACTCAAACTAGGCAGTTTAAAAAACAGTTTCGTATAAAATAATGAATTATTGTAGCATTATTCCTGACATTCAAGAATTTCAGTTTTATGAGCTGCAAAACTGTCTGAGAATATATTCGAGGCAAGTATCCAAGAACATGACGATTCCAAGATAAGTTTGTAGTAAAAGTGATGTACAGTATTGCTAGTTGAAAGAAAATTCTTCATCTGAAAATAAGTCTACATAATACATATGAACCATGGCTTCGTAAGAAGCCAAATGATGTTTTAATGTAGGTGGCATGTTCTCATAGATACACAAGTTGTTCAGCTGACAATTGTAAAGAACACTATTTGAAAAATTATTTTCTGTTGGTTGATATTTGCTTCGGGTATAATCCTTTGAGAGTAATTTCTTCTACCCCAATAAAAGCTACAACTGTGCGTTGTCAGAAATTACTGCACAGTAATTCACCTTACTCAAATACTGTTTGAAAAAACTGTACGCCTAGAAGGTGTTTTGCAGTATTAGTGTTTCCAGATTTTCCCACGCTGGCCTTCAAATTCTTTTATAATGCAATTAGTGTCCATATCTGGTCCAAGGTTATTTAAACACAAAATAAAATTTTGATAAACAAATAATATGCCTGCACCGCTAACTGGTGTACTTACAGTAATGTTGGCAGTGTAACAGGAAAAATTTTTCTATGCCTAACGCCCAACAAGTATAACAATTATTGGCCATTTTTGTTTCATGCGAGAAGTAATAAAATTGCCACAATAGTTGTAAAAATTCACAATCTCACTTAATTGACGCATAGCTACTACTCATTAGATTCCAGACAAAGTTTTTACATATGGCGGAAGGATAAAAATCTGACATAAAGAAGACTTTACGCAAGACTATGAATGTTCTTTAACTATAATACTTCATGAAAGAAGAGACATGGACTATTTAATAGTTGATTTAAGAGATTATGAATGAGGCTTCTGAGACACGTTAATACAGGCGAAGATTCATTAATTCACAGTTCGGAAGGATGTCAAATGAAGTCTAGCAACGAATAAATGCTGTGGTTGGCATGTTGAAATCAAAAATATAAGAGATACAAGAGTGGGTAGGCTCTGTGGAATGAAAAAATTCTGTAATAATAGGTTGCACCAACACCTGCAGTATTCACTGATCACAAGAACCAAGCTCGTGCATGAAAAATCAAATTTGCAACTTAAAAGTACAACTTCCAGGTTAAAAAATACTGAGTGTATTGATTCAACATTGTAATGATTCTGTCTACATGTGCAAGATGGCATGGATAAATCACTTTATAAACAAGGTTAGATGTTTCTAACCGAGGAAACTTTGTGGTTTGTGTATAAAAAAAGAGCCAACTAGTTCTAGGTATAGTTAAGTTCAAATGAGAAAATAATCCTCGCGTAGCTTTGAGGGAGGGGACATAGGGAAGGCAGTGTAGGGGAGGCTTCACCCGAACTCTCACCGCTGGAGGGTGGGAAACTACTGACACTGTTCAGTCCAAACTGACAACATCGCTTTGCGCTGTTAAATACCGCCGACGCGGATGATGTTTTTCTGACGGGTAATATTCACGTACGGAGCTGCCCTCGCCTAACCTTTATTCGCGGCTGTCACTACCAAACTGAACAACCCCACCCCTTCGTGCAGCGGCAATGGAATCACCCGACGCGTTTTGGACCTCTGCGCACTATTTTCTCATTTGGATTTCATTATACGAATAAAATTGATCCAGCGCTTCCCAGTGGAATCCCTTAGTTGAAAGTGCGAAATGAACCTGGAGAACTGTTAACTCAAGATAGCGGAAAAATACCAGTCGATGATCCCAAAGCGCTGAAAAATGTCTCAAACTAATATTAGGATGGAAAGCTGAGGAAGAACTGTGGACCAATGAAGCCACAGTGAGAATTAATTAATGTCACAAGCATTTTTTACGTGCGGACATAATAGTCGAGCTGCGGTGGAGGTGAGACAGGTGTATCACAGACGGGGCGGCAGCGGGCGGGGCCTTATACGGAACTAGCGGGACGACCCAGCCGCCCGGAAGAGCGGGCCGCATTCCTCGCGGCGCCGCGTTGTGGGCCGACTCAACCTGCGCAACCCGGGCCTGGCGACGGATAACCACGAAGACTGCGGTCCAAGGGGTGGAGAAGGGGCACAGGTGGACGGAGGGGAGTGGGCGTTTTCCCAGCGCACCACTCCGCAACTACAGTTACAAGCTGCTCCGAGCAGCTGACCCTGACCCAGCCCAGCATCCCGCTGTCTTCTTGTAAAACCGCCGCTCAAGGCTAAAGTCCACCTGCCCAGGCCTCCAAAAGGTGCGCAGAACTTCAGCAGAAAAAGTACTTCAATTACGCTAAGTTTTAAATGCGTTAATAACGACGATATCCGTGTGTATACAGGTTT
>NQII01002513.1:207348-237130 GCA_002778355.1 Clitarchus hookeri | reverse complement strand
CCTAAAATTTTCAAATATGAAAACCCTGATACAGAATCTTTCAAAGTTGTACAGGATCGTGCAGCACACCTTTGTCTATAAATACGTCGATGCTGCCTCATTTGAAAGTCTCATAAGCGTGCTTCCGACGAAAATATTACGCGTCAGTTATGTGTCTTACGCACAGTAAGTGACCTCGTCAGTGCAGTATGTTCACCGCACTGCGTGTGCCGGTAAGTATGAAGGTTCAAACGGTGACCCTATGATTTTATCGATGTATAATCTGTATTGAAGTTCAATGCAAGGCCCTATACTAGTTGCCTCTAAATTAGACCGACAAACTTCAGCTGCTGGTTATTCACGAAGAAAGGTGAAAACATATACGACTTACGGTCTAAAAGTGACTCCTACGGGCGGTACACATCTTTGAAGTTGGGCCTGAAACACCAGTTTATTACAAATATCGGAAAAACTTTTCAAGAGCGTTGACCACGGAAAAAAAATAATTTTTATAATTGTACCACATTTTGACAACATCCGTGCTGGCAAAAAAAAATTTGAAAGCATAATTTTTACATAAATAGATCTCAAAATCACGATTTTGCTGTTTTAGAAATTTACAAATAATCAAAACTAACTTACGTACAGAAATGAGATAATTCACACTGGAAGGAAATGTTAAGCGCTGCTTCAAGTTTACAAACTCTTACAAGGAAATATTTTTGCAATTTAAAAAAATTGCTGAACGTAAAGAAATGCTTGCATTTTTTTTTCTATATCTGCGTACTCCTAATTTTTTTGTAAAATAACTTTTGCTAAGCATACCTTAAAATTAATTAATACAAGAACTTTCAGATTACCTTGTTTAAATTTCTGCAACTAGTTTAGTTTTTGTACATTAAAAAACAGTAAAATTTTGACCAACTCGTAATTACGCAAAAATCACGCTATCTAAAAAAATAGTTTGACGAAAAAGTAGTCACAGATTGTCTACAAGTTAAACACTGTGTGGTACAAATATATATAAAAAAAAAAAAAAATTTCGTGGCCAATGCCCTTAAGATGTAACATTGTCTGGATAATGCGTAAAGGAACAAAGATATGTAAACACAACACCTGTCTGTCGCCATCATCAAATAATGTAATGGAAATAATCACGAATACAAAGATATGTAAACACAACACCTGTCTGTCGCAGTCATCAAATTATGTAATGGAAATAATCACTAATACTACCCTTATTTCGACTTAATGACGCTGTAGCATAATTGGAATTTAAAAGATGGATTATTAACCCGTATTTCACAATTAACGTCACACATTATCCGGACACTCACTGTATTTGTAATACACTCATGCTTCACGTCCAACTTTAAAGATATTTACCGCCCTTAAGGTGGCCGCCTGGGTAGACCGCCGAACGATGTGCAGAACTCCAACAGAAAAAGATTTGTTAAAAAAACCGTACAGCGTGGCTGAATGTCTGCTTATGAATAGCATTTAAGAAACGTTACGCATCTGAACACACTTTTCAGTTCCTCCACTTCTCTCTAAAGCATGTTTTTGTGATGGTGAAAATGGCTCAAACGGGTGTTTCCACGGTAATTTTTTTGGGTATGAACATTCCGGTACAAGACATTAGAAAAGGAATAGGTACGTGCATCAAACATTTATCTTTATTATTGCGTCATAAAATGGTAGGGTCTCTGCTAAAAATCTCCTAGAGGCGCGTTATCGACGGCAAGAATGCACGCCAGTTCAGTGCTTTGCGCGTAGAGGCGATGAGAGAGTTGATGCGCATGTCTCGGTCGCCCCTAGCGCTCCCACGCTTTTAGGCGTCAGACGTGCAAAATTCATTCAACCAGGCGGCCACCTTTATGTCTCATTTTCTTTAGGAAAAGTATGTACACAAACGTTATTAAGAGAACAACTTTAAAACACCAAGGAAATATGCAAGTATAGACTATTCTCAATGTGCCATAATTAGATGACAAAAATTACCACGTACATATCCAAACTGTTTTTAAGTTGTTATGCCATCCCTGAAGAGCAGGAACATCGTCACACGAGCCGTATGTCTGAAGTAAATAGATTGTCGAGAATCATTTACTCCTCGCCTGTTTCCCAGCACTTCTCCAACATTGTTCTCGCATACTTCCGGTCGCCGTGAGAATGGAAACCACGGAGCGGTTCGTACACGCTACTTCTGTGTGTGCCATTTCCGCCCTATCGCCCCGCGACCCTTCGTAAAGCCTAACAAATTCGTCAACAGAAATTAAACACCAAGTTATTCCGAATTATGTGCAAAGCAAGGTCGAGCTACGGGAACACCGTCTCTTCATCAAATACGAGTTCCTTCTCCGGGCAATTGTAACCTTCGCCTCATCTACTAGATTTATTTCGAATCAATTCTCTAGGTAGGCTCCAAAGTGAATTTAGGAATGCTGTAGACATCTCTCTCTCAAGCTTCACGTGCAAGTATTTCTTTCATCCCGTTAACATGGCGTCATTACGACTAATTAAATACTTCAGACGTAAATTCAAAAAAATACATTCCCCAAAATAAACTACATACATTTTTACGCAAGCACACTGAGGGATGCACAGTAACGATTACAGCAACGTAGGTAAGGTGGCTGGCTTTATATTGGAAAAGTAACGATTTTAATAGGTTGCCAATGAAATGTGTTTGCTCTCGTGTTATACGTAAATTAGGAAATGGCGTAATACTGTACTCCGGCTTCTAACAATTCGGGCCTTAGCTACAATAAGGGCACATAACCAAAAAATGTCATTATGCACAAAATGCGATCAAAGATGTCAATGTTGTTTGGAAAATTCGTGAGTTGCCGCATGACATTAATAAAAATGAACGATAAACAGTTGCTGTCTGTATCTTAAACACGAAACGACACTGCCGCAGAACACTGAAAATTATCATAATTCCTTGTAAACAATGAATCATAAACACTAAGGGACGCTGTTGCACAAACTTAATGCATTCAGCCAACCTCAGGAATAAAAATATCTGCTTCAAATTTTGAGAGTGTGTTCCGAAAATCATGGCGAATCATGTAAAGCATTCCACGCACGAGCCAATGTGCCCTTATTGTAACCATGGTCCATTTCAGCGTTACTGATTGAGGCACAGATCTGTTCGATATGTTCATGTTCACGATGTTAATTATTTACGTTAGGGCGGAAGGGCACGTGATGTGATGACGAAGGGCGCAGGGCTTTCAAACGCAGTCAATTAATTAGCGGTGAAGTGTAAACTCGCTGTGTCCACTCGCGGTGAAGCCTTGAGGCGAGGCGGACTGTTGCTGTTGACAGGGGCGACCGCCGGCGGTCTGAAGCCAACTGCGCGTGCGCGAGTGACGAGGGAGCCGTTGCCACGCTCCGGGCTAGGGTATGCCAAATCGATTCCTCCCCCGCACGGCAACAGCCGGACCAGCCAGTCAGGGATGTGAACTGTACTATAAATATAGTATTTATACTATAATTTACTTATTTGTACGTTGTACTACAGCACAGTAATTATAGCACGCAAAAATACTATAGTTTAAAATTAGCCCTAAATAGAATCATGATACTCATTCACAATGGTACGTACTCCATACCACAACGAAGCGAGTATACGGACAAGAAAACACCAACATAAAGGTTTTATAAATAAATTTCCGTATAAGTCATAATACACACACCTAATACGTTGAGTACTAAAGTATCATTTTTAATATCATATTTAGTTTAATATAATATATTTATAAGTTGTAGGACATTTTAAAAATAGAAAGCTAAAGTTATTTATAAAAAATAATAACATAGTAAATATGAAATAGCTGCCAAAAGAATTTTCGTTAACGTACTATAATTTGGTACTAAATACTATAATATTCACAAACTCATACTTTACTGTTTTAACTCCCGAGGTTCACATCCCTGCAGCCAGTGCCCCGGGCAGAGGTGCCGTGAACCTACCCCCAGCCTCACTGGCAAATGCATATAGGCTGTGCACGATTAACTAAGCACTTCGGAAAGCCCTGCTTACACTGTCAACATTTCTTTGTACATTTACAAAAAAAAAAAACCTTTTAAACCCCGTTGCCAAAAAAATATTTAGTGTAGTGGAGAGATTTGGGCGGCTCTTAAAGTTGTGGTCTTGAGAGCCGATTAGGGTGAAACGAGGTGAGTATGGAGCAGCGTTGGAATGCAAGAGCAAAGGAAACTGAACATCCCCGAGAAAACTGCTGGTCGGCATCGCCCGGCATATTTCCCACGTACGAAAATCCGGGAGCGACCCCGACGGTAATCGAACCCGGTTCACCTGGGTGAGAGGCGAGTAGTCTAACCACTCCACCACCGTGGCCCCTACTGTTTAAGTGTTAATGTCAATAAAGCCTCTAAGTAATGTTGCCGCAACCAAACGTTTTATTACGCTAAAAATAACAGGATCAACAAAATATTATGTGTTAATGCGACATTAAAGTTATGTCCAAGCAATACAAGTTTACACTGACCTGGCGTTGTAAAATGGCGGATAGTAGAAAACAGAGATAACCTCGTGAAGTGAAACCACTGTATTTAAATTTTGAACCATAGTATTAGAACAAAATGAGGCTTAGACTAGCTCTCAAGTCTCGTAGAGCAGTTTGCATGTGCCTAATATGCATATATTTCTAGAGCATAAAGTATTCCCACGTAACGAAAGAGAACTGCAGTTTGTCGTTATGTATTACAAAATACCCACAATATGAAACACAATCAGACGTCTTAAAATAGAGCAGTTGGCAGGACGTTGGGTTTCACACAGAGAAGAACGTCAAGCATTCAAAGCGGGTGTTTAATTCCTCCCCAAGCTATTTTTTTTTTCATTGGCAATACTAATTTTTGTGAGAAGATAATTGTACTTAATTTATTTTACATCGGAATGTTTTTTTTTTTTTAAGGAAAGAAAATACAATAAAAATGTCAACACAACATGTTGTCAATTAAACACAAAATTTGTTTTGCCGTAACATAAACACCACCTTAATGTTAGATTTACATTAATAGGTTAACATTATATTACATTAACAGCAACACCAGTTACTGACCGCTCACACATAAAAAATTACTGTTTTGACATTAATACTGTTAGCACAACATTAAGACTTTTCTGAGTATAAAACGTTCCCCGAATGGTTCTTACCCCACCACAGAGTCCCAATTTTAACCCAATTGAGCATCTGTGGGCGCATATCTACGCACAAAACAGAAAATTTCGTTCGTCCAGGAAAAAGCAATTTGAGAGAATACTCGTAGAGGAATGGTCTAAAATCACCCAAGCAGTGACACAGATTGTGATCAACAGCACGCTTCGGCGTCTGCAAGCTGTTATAAGCGGCGAGGGCATGCACAGTGGCTATTTAAATGTGCATTGCTAGCGAAGGGTGGTGCTGTATTGTGTACGCCAATACTTTTTGGTTGTGCAAGAATNCCGAGCGTTACACTTTTTCATAAGTGACTCCCAGCCGCAACCTAATTTAAGACGTTGTCACGTCAAAAACCAGACTCTGAAATGTGAACGTGTGAATACCTTTTGGGGCGACTATACGTCCAGCCTCAAATGCACACGGTAAGCCTATATATTTACAATTTGATGAATACAAATAACATTTGCCACGAACTCTAACGCCTTACTGTCCTCCTAGCAGAAGATGGCGTGCAATCTTTCTCTCCCAGGTAATATGCATGTTCAGGAGTGTGCGTGGCTCGAGAGCCAGCCTCGGAAACGCGGCAACCCCCAGCAGGCAGCTCGACCGCGAGTAACGCGCCAATGGGGGTGGCGGGCCGGCGGCGATCCATCAATCCGCCCCGCCCTCCCGGGACAAGCAGCGATGCGCCACTGCACAACCCTACCCTCTCTCAGACGGGGGAAAGGATGGCAAACACATCGGTCCGCCGCACACCTTCGCTTGTCCCACGTCGAGTTCAGTGATTTCCGAGGGGGCTACGTGTTTAGCGCCCGTGGAGGTGGAACGAAGTGGAGGAGCGACGAGGTCTACGGGAAGGGAAAATGGGAGTACAACGACAAAACTGCACGGTTTCCTGCACGCGAAAATCAGGAGCGACCACGCCGGGATCGCCTTGGCGGGAGACCGGCGCGCTAGCCACGAGCCCACCGCGGCCCCAGTAGGGCTGAGCGATATGGTCCAAAAGTGTTGATCAATGCATCGCATATCGCGATCTTAGCGCTGTTGACGATATGCGTTACTTGCGATATCAGTATGACCTATTATTATATTTGTGACATTTAACTCCCGAAAATATCGAGCGCTAGAACAAAGCTAGCCAGTACTCACGACAAATTCGCTCTTGTTGGCCAAAACCGCCGCCGCCCAACTCTTTCATATTTGTCGTAGGGGACACTTGAGACAACTCGACACACATCTGACCCCAATAAAATGATCAAAGAAATTTTTTATAAAAAAAGTTTTACAAAATTCTGTCGATGTCAGTTGTAAATAGTCTGGCCATTGGGTTACAGCACGAGAATCAATATTCTTGTTTATTTTAAGAATGTAGATATACGGGAGATACGAGTCGTTCTATGCCTATAGTCTACAGGATAATTAATTCAGCCCCTGAATACAGGAAATCCAATGCATTACGTGACGGTTGGCAACCGTGCCGCTGGCTCCCTGCAGGTGGCAACGTTGATAGTTGACACACTATAGCACATCAGTGCTCGCAATAACACTAGTCAGTGAGGTTTCGTCCAAGTAGCTCTACATCCACTAAAGTGAAACAGGCAAAACAGTACAGCTTTAAAAATGTATCTATCAAGACTAGTAAGATCCCCCCTTCCCCCTCCACCAAAAATGTATAGTCAGTTACTCTGTTTTATTTTAACAATTTACACAATTATAATCACTACAGCTCTTTCTAGATCCACTAGAATACTCTCTCTGACCAAAATTAGGGAATAGAAACTTCAAGAGCAAACTTGCTTTAAGTCACCCAAACATGGCAAAACTTTTAAATTTTAAGAACGCATTTCATCAATTTCTTCCTGCAAAATGCCATACTGAAAGCAGCGCACAGTTCGTCGCCATCAATACACACTAGCGTTGAAACTATGTTCGAAATCAGTTACAATCGGACAAAAAAACCGTAAAACGAATAACCTATCTACTATGATTAGGCTGAGAGCGTTGTTTCGCCAGT
Organism: Clitarchus hookeri; assembly: GCA_002778355.1. Classification (NCBI taxonomy): domain Eukaryota; kingdom Metazoa; phylum Arthropoda; class Insecta; order Phasmatodea; family Phasmatidae; genus Clitarchus; species Clitarchus hookeri. The sequence continues at coordinate 229,942 of NQII01002513.1, read as the reverse complement.
TATAATAACTTGAATTTTCAATGAACACGTCAAGTATGTTTGAGATTATTCAGATATTGTGGCTTACGAAACTTAAAAAAATATATATAAGAAATACACTGTTATAAACAAAGCTTTGCGTAACATTTCATAACTACGCAATGAAAAGCAACAAGCTTTCTCCAAACGCTTGGCACTTTACGCAATAGATAAGCGACTCGAAAAAAAATTACTTCTATCCACGATAACGTTAATTTTATTTATAAAATACTTCTAGGCTTTCCTACTACCGCTTGAGAAGTTTTTTTTTTAAACCGGCTACCAACCGTTAACTACATCCGAAGCGACAAGAATTCGTGTCCGTAATAAGGCTACACTTATCTTTAACGAACCGTATCACGTAATGAGCTCGCCAACAAAGCAGCTTCGCTAAGTATTCATTAAGGCGCCCGCCTACCTGCCGCCTGACTTACGTTGCGTAGCACGTTTTGAATAACGCGCGTCTTTATACGAAACCACTGGGTGTACAGACTGAACATGTTTGACGGGAAAAGGAGCACACTTAAAAAAAAAAATTAAAGACTTCAACAATGGAACTCTGAAGACATCGTGCATACTATAAACACTATTTTCGGAGCCCTCTAATACTTATAAAAAGGATACTTTTCAATATCTAAGAACGTACTTAAAGGATACGCGTGAATCTAACGTTGCTAAGTTGCCATCGTTTTGTGGGCTGTGCCCAAAGTAGCTCGGGTAACGTTAGTGTAATTTTTTTCTGCCCTTTACAACAAAAACTTGTAAGGACAGATGATTTCGATCGCGATTATGTCACGATCGTACACCAACTCCACAGTCCAGCTCCAACAACTATTGTAGGTAAACAGAAAAATACCGTCAACAGGAGTTACTTGGGGGGCACTATGGGGGTGTAACTTTGAACAATTTACAGGGTTTTTCGCACATAAGGCAACCCTAAAGTAGAATTATGCAGTTCGATAAGGTTGATTGCTGTGCATGGTATATTTATTTTTACTCAGAGCTGTTGCATGTGCAAACAAAATTCCTTTAAAGTTCCCAAAGTTAACCCCAGCTGACTGTCCTCCTTTGTATAATCGTCTAACAATATTGACTGTACACCGTGTTATATACAAGGCAATTTCATTGGGACAATTCATCTCGCTAATCCAGTGTCGTTCAGAAAATCAAACGTGTTCTGTACAAGTGTGCGTAATGCAGTGTGAAATAGTAGGACGGTGGTTGTGGGCGACTTACTACACAGCTTCTACTAACACCAGTAACAGTAAGTATTAATGCAAACCAGTTTAGCACCGTGTGAATAGAGGCGATGCCACATTACACGCGCCGCCCTGAATTGCCCTTAGCACCCCGCCGATGTTGAGCACCATTGAGACAAGCGGCGGTCCGGGTAGGCGGGGCCCCTTCAGGAAGACGCAGGTATTCAAACGGAATGTCATTTCCCGACGCGGGGCAAGCCGCGGCGGAACAGGTTTAATTACTGCCGACGCGTTCAAGGCCGAGCGAGGCCCGTTGCGCAAGCCGAGAGGCGACACATCCAGAAGTAGCGCTGGCGTGGACGGCCGTGTCCGAGGCTCACCGTCAACAAACACCTCGGGCCGTAGGGCCGCAGTGGGGTGGTGGCTAGACTACTCACCTCCCACCTAGGCGAACCGGGTTCAGTACCCGACAGAGTCGCTCCCCGGATTTTCGCATGTGGGAATCGTGCCGGGCGACGCCGTTGGTCGGCGTGTTTTCTCAGGGATTACCCGTTTCCTCCGCCATTGCATTTCCGGCGCTGCTCCATACTCACCTCGCTTCACCCTCACCGGCTCTCAAGACCTCGATGTTAAGAGCCGCCCAAATATCTCCACTCCACTCTCCACAGGCAGAGATGATCTGTGAAACACACTTAGGCCCTGTCCGCTATCGACGTGGCACGTATAACATTCACAGCATACTCGTAAGCAAGTATAACACCCGTGCTTGAACTCGCAACCTCCACAACTGGTATTTGGCGTGACTTACTTGGCGTAATTTGTTTGGCTCGACGCCTACCTAGAGGTGGTTAGTGCGTTTGAGACTGAGAAGCGAAGGAGCAATAAGGGCTGCACTACCACGCATATCAAGTACACCATCGCCGCTAAGCGCATGGCCCTCGACTGGCGTGCAGTGTTCTCGCCGTGCTGCGTCTACCTATGGGACTTTCAGCGGTGACCCTATCATTTTGTTGGTGGAAAGTCTGTGACAAGGTTCAATGCATGCCTACCGAGTACTTCTGTGTGTATATAATGCGTATATTCTAAGTTACAGCGCTTTGAAAAAAATTGTTTTAACTATGTTGGAGTGCTTCGACGTGGTGTTTCTAACGTGGGTTGCGTCATAAAAGTAATAGACAGGCATAGTCTGAAGTGTGCTTTTCGTAACCGAGCACGTTGGACGCGCGTTCAATAGTTGTAAAAAAAACTGGATTTCAAACACTTTAAGACAGTCGTCTGAGAGAATAATACGAAATGCACTAACAGGGCAGCTTGTACACTTCTGCGAGAAGTCCTAGTGGTCTCTGATGGTCGTGTCACCTACAGCCAACAGTTAGCAGCACCTCTGCACAGTAATTCGTTTAAGTTATCTGAAAGTTCGTATAGAAACATAACCGACTTGGACTTATTTTTATTTTATTTTCTCGGAACGATGGCCTTAGTATAATGGCGAAATGAAAACCTCAAGTATGTGAAAAGAAATAAAATAAAAACACTTATTAATTACAAAATACTCGCAGAAAATTTTTTGTAGTGCCACATCTTGCCGCTAGGTTATTTTTTAGCACTTTTGCGGGTGTTGTTCGTACAGAGCTCTCCGGCATTCGTCTCTGGCGTATATGATTGTGCGCTAAGTTTTTAACGCGGGTCATCACAATGAGAAACGTCATCGAAACTGCTGATGCCAAATCAAATATAGCCTAATATGTGTGTGAAAAAAAATATTGTAAACAACATTAGTTGTATGTCTCAATTCCCGTATTTTTCTATCTGGTTCCTCAATTTTAATGTACACTGTGTAGCGTGTTAGCACAGAACAAATAATACTTTTTATTCTGTGGTGTTGGTTTGTACGACTTTTGTAGCATTTGCTTTGCAAAATGTATTTAAACGGCATTGACAATCTCGACTACGCTATCATCGCAGTGATGGAGACGATGCCACTACTGCATAATAAAAATAAAAATGATAAAAATAATTTCTGCAGTGGTTTGATAGTTACCCATAACAACGCGTAAGACATTCAGCAAGTGGAAATATGTCAGCAACAACAATTTCACGGCATCCATTGTGACAACGATTCAGACAGAAAAACATTGGAATCAAAACTGCTAACTTATGGGAGCAAAAATTTACTCATTTACTCTATTATTATTGGCTAGACAAGGGTTTTTCTTTTTACGTTAACACCGACATTGGACCTGCCATGCTGTGCAATTTACGTAATTTAAGTTAAGTCGAATATGGACGGGGGCTAAAGGTGATGCAGACAGATTTTAGTCTTTTGTACATGTCCTCAACACTGATCCGTCTATCACCAGTACAACTGTCAAAATCACATGCTGGTCAACAGTGATAAACAAGTTCGTTTACATTTGTTTTTTCTACATATCCACCATTTGAGGTGAATTAAATACTTTGATTAGCGTCGATACATTACAATTGCATTAAAACTAGGTTAGAGGAAGTGTACCAACATCTCAAATCCTAAACACGTTTTTGATAGTGCTACTATCAGAAAAGCAGTCCAATGTTGGAACATGGAGCTACTGCGCAGCTCGTATGAGCACTCTACCCCCATTTTCTCCTCTACACTGTGAAACGGCTACCTGTGAAAATTTCACACGTACGTAGAAATCACAACTTTTGAAAAAATATCTGAAGTAACAGTGATTGTGAAACAGCTCAATTGAGCCATGCAAAGTTTATATTCTATTCAGTTTGGGAAGCTCAATGCTAATAGTTTGGCAACAAAATATTTTCGCCGCCAGGTAGCACTGATGATGCATGTGTACCGAATTTCTTTTGTTTTGCATGTGAAGAAATCGATTAACTGCCATTTTCTTAAAATAAATATAATTTTTTAAAATTTTCTTATTTGTATTGTGTTAAAACCTAACCAAAAAATTAACTTTGTCCTTCGCACTAGAGCGAGAAATTACGAAACATGTCCACAAGATGTTTAATGCTCGGTCGTAAAACTGGGTTCAGCAAAACTTTTATTATTCAATTACTTTAATTAAATGTCACGACAAACAAAAAATATCTTCTGATGGTAGCCAACTATTTTGCTTTTAGATTCTTTACTTTACTTCACTAAAATTAGCTTGTTACGAAGGCTCGATGACAAACACAGTTGTAGAATGCTGTGAACGCCTTTGGAGGGCTTGAATAATAATTATAAAATAAAATTTATACTTAATATTTTGGCACGCACAATTAGTATACATCACAATTCCAGCCAACGCGAACTTTTATACACAGATATAGAAAATATCTCCATGTACCGCTAGCATACATGCGACCTCTTTGGAACACCTTGCAGCGGGAGGATTTGGAAGATCACAACGCGAACTTAACGTAACTAAAAGTGTTCTAAATGCGTATAGTGTTTACTTTTCGCTGTTATGAATATGTAACTTAGTAATTACGTCAGTAGACCCCACTACATTACTTTAAATAATATATTTTTTAATTGGAGCAACATTTTTTACATAAACACGTTAGTTATCAACTAAAAAACAAAGCAACTAGTGAGTAATATGTTTTCCCCAATTCATTGTGTTCTCTTCAGCACAGAATTATCTTTAGATTAACAGCTGTTTTTCCGTACTTCAGATTAGTCGCCAAGACACGTCAGACTACAATATCATTTTCAGAATAATGCAATGACAAAAAATGTGAGCACATCAACGTACGCGCACAAACTGCTCAGGAATAATGCCATTGATAACTGTGAATATTATCAGGTATTTTCCGCGTTAAAAATGTAACGTTCACTACCACAAATCACTATTAGACCCATGTCTACATACATACGAGATACACCGATTTTCGTCTTCTGCGCATGTTCCCAACACAGCTCGCTGACCGCCCGCAAAATCGCGTGTTCGAACAGTTCTATGGTCGTTTGTTTACATTAAGTGTTCTAAATATGTATTGGGTTTTTTTTTTCGGCGTAATACTAAATACATCCAAGTTGTATTAAAACTTAATCACAAAAAAAGTGTAATCGATTTCGAAACCAGTATTTCAAGAGGTAAAAAAAAGGGGTTGGGGAAAATGAATGTTGGTACTCGGAAGTTGGTTCCTGCCAGCCGGCAGGCGCACTGACCTATACATTGAGGCGACAAAAGTCATGGGATACCTCCTAATATCGTGTAGGACCTCCTTTTGCACGGCGAAGTGCAGCAACTCGACGTGGCATAGACTCAACAAGTCGTTGGACGTCCCCGGCAGAAGTATTGAGCCATGCTGCCTCTATAGACGTCCATAATTGCGAAAGTGTTGCCGGTGCAAGAGTTTGTGCACGAACTCACTTCTCGATTATGTCCCATAAATGTTCGATGGGATTCATGTCGGGCGATCTTGGTGGCCAAATCATTCGCTGGAATTGTCCAGAATGTTCTTCAAACCAATAGCGAACAGCTGTGGCCCGGTGACATGGCGCATTGTCATCCAAAAAAAATCCGTCGTTGTTTGGGTACATGAAGTCCATGCATGGCTGCAAGTGGTCTCCAAGTAGCTGAACGTATCCCTTTCCAGTCAACTATCGGTTCAGTTGGACCAGAAGACCCAGTCCATTCCATGTAAAAACAGCCCACACCATTATGGAGCCCCCACTAGCTTGCTCAGTTCCTTGTTGACAACTTGGGTCCATGGATTCGTGGGGTCTGCGCCACACTCGAATCCTACCATCAGCTCTTACCAACTGAAATCGAGACTCATCTGACCAAGCCACGGTTTTCCAGTCGTCTAGGGTCCAACCGATATGGTCACGAGCCCAGGAGAGGCGCTGCAGGCGATGTCGTGCTGTTAGTAAAGGCACTCGAGTTGATCTGCTGGCATAGCCCAGTACAGTCAAAGTTCGCCGCGCTGTCCTAACAGACACGTCCGTCGTACGTCCCACATTGATTCCTGCGGTTATCTCACGCAGTGTTGCTTGTCTGTTAACACTGGCCATTTTGCGCACACGTCGTTGGTCTCGGTCATTAAGTGCAGGCGGCCGGCCACTGCGTTGTCCATGGTGGGAGGTTATGCCTGAAATTAGGTATTCTCGGCACACTCTTGACACTGTGGATCTCGGAATGTTGAATTCCCTAACCATTTCCGAAATGGAATGTCCCATGCGTCTAGCTCCAACTACCATTCCGCGTTCAAAGTCTGTTAATTCCCGTCGTACGGCCATAAACACGTCAAAAACCTTTTCACATGAATCACTTGACTACAAATGAAAGCCCAACCAATGCACTGCCCATTCATACATTTTGTACGCGATACTACTGCCATCTGTATATTTCCATATTGCTATCCCATGACTTTTGTCACCTCAGTGTATATATCCTACTACGGAACTGAAGTCCAGCCACCAGAGGCGCAGGATAAGCGCCGTGCGCCCCCAGCAGCGGGTGGGGAGGGGAGACTGTGCGACAAATGGCGATATGTCGGTCACGATGCTGTATGATCTAAATATCGCAATTCCGATATGGTTCAGGAGTAATATAATGCATACGAAGATGTGCAACATTATAAGAATTATTAAAACATTGTGACATCACAATATTTGAGGTATGACGACGTAATCGAAATGTTAATACTCTCCCACACATACATTTATCGTATTATTTTAAGTGTTTGGCATTATTCGTTAGTCTGCTGCAATTATATTGACAGTTTCTATAATGCGATATATAGCCAGATATTTTTCAGTAGTTCTTGGAGGCGATGCAAGTCATCGCAGGATCTCCACCAGTTCCCGAGTTGCAATTTCCCTGTTTTCCCTGACAATTTTTTTTCCCCAGTGTGAGGCAAAGCATCCAATTTAATATGCAGTGGCACTAAAAACATCTAAGAAAGTAAAAACAAACTGCGGATATGAAAACCAGAAAGTTCGTATCGATATTTCCGAGGTAAATTAAAACACTTCACTGCTAATTCAAAATATTTGGTCACAAAACCTTAATTTTAGACTAACATCCTTCAGCATACAACTGACAGGGACACTGCCACTCTAAGTGCACCATAATAAACACTGCAAAAAATAATAAAACTAATATTTTTATACTAAACCAATACATCTGTGGGCACTAACATTTCACGTACAAACCATCACAGGCAATAAGCTATCACTGGAACGAGAAAATGAAAACAAATCTTCTCACAAAGTAATAAAATAACAAACTTAAATTTCTACAATATGGCTAAATATCTCAAATATACCCCGAAAAAATTTAATATAAAATTTAAAACCAAGCAAAATAGTAACATGAACTGGCATCTGTTCACTAAATCTGTTCTCAAGCTTTACCCGCAGAATTTGATATAACGAAATTCAAAAGCCACATATACAAGCCCAAAATGGCTAAGTTCAACGCGGATGAACTAGAGTATACTGTATATTTGTTTTAATTAAAATTCAATGAACACCATTTTGCTGTTTTCAAAGAATTAAAAAAGTGCATACGTAAATAAGCATTTTCCCGTGTTTTCCCTGTGCTTTGCACTATATTCAATTTCCCTGCCTTTTCCCTGCACTCTGTTTTCCAGTTGGTCGGGTACCTAGCGTCGGTATCAATACACCAAAGTTAGTGAAAGGTGGTTAAAGGCGGTTCACGGTAAAGTGAGCACTTTTGAAACCCTAGTTACTTTTTTATTTCAGCCATTTTTAAAAATCCTTTAACAGCCTTTTTACATAAATATTGCCATGTAAGTAATAAACACAGTGTGTGTGTGTGTATTCCACCGCACTAGGAAATTAAGTCTAAGACTATAATGAAATATATTTATTGACTAATATTCGAAATGAGAGGGCTTTCAATTGTGCTCATTTGACCGCGAACAGCCTATACCGGGCAGCCGTAGCACGAGATAGAGCAGCGCGGTGTGACCGCAGTGGCGTGTGTGGTCACTGGAGCATTGCTGTTTTGCCAGACACCCGATGGAGGGACAGGATCACTCCTGCATACGGACTGCCGACAGGCCTGCCCCCTATAGTTTAGTCCATATTTAAAAATGTACCACTTGTGGCAGCTTTGCCCACATTGTTTTCCGTCCTTGTGTGTCATTCCGTCAACTGGGTGGACCTAAACACTAGGCAGGTTCTGTTACCGTAAAGTGGGGTGAAATTGATCAGCAGTGGTGAGATTGATCACATGCTAAGTTCAGGTACATAGGTGGGTGAAAATGATTAGCAGGGGTGAGATTAATAATATGACAGTTTTCTGAACATGCTTAGGTCACTCCTGCTAATCAATCTCACCCCACTTTACGGTACTATTAAATATTTGCTCTCTTTACTGGACAAAATTATCGAGTTCACTGCCATTAATGTAAATATGGCATTTAAGAATACCTAGCACACAACTAATTTTCCCAAATTCGCTGGATACTTTGTTCGGAGTCGCCTGCCAATACGCGTGTTTAAATGTAGCTGAGGGTTAAATGATTTCAGATGTTCTCAATAACCGTAAACCAGCTAGCTCGTTACACATGACAATATGCATCGGCGACAACGTCATACAGTGCTGGCTATACCGAGCATGTTCGGCCGTGTGCTGGCACAGCCAACTCGTTCACGCGAGGTCTCCCGGGTCAAATTCCGCTCCACCCTTATTTCAGACAAACTACGCTGTTCTCTAACGTGCCAGTCTACTTTCAGGTCTGCCAGATCAAGTTCCTGATTAAACGGCGTGTAGCTGTAACGAATATGATTATATGTGACCTACAGTCAAAATTTCTGGTCGAATCTGGTCGAAATTCTCCAAATAAATAGCGGAAGTACACGTAAGACGTTAACGGATGGCCTGGCGGTGGGTCTAATTCCAGAATCCCTCATGTTTCGAAGACATCAAAATAGTGTATAGGCAGTGGATGCGCCAGAATGTCCACATGTATTGATTACACACGGTTTTTGTATTTAAACTTTGCCAGCAGAATTTTACTAACATTTCCAAACATTTATTTAAGGACGCCGCTGTGGCTGAGCGGTTAGTCTGATCGCCTCCGACCAAGGCGAACTGGGTTCAATCCCCGTCCGGGTCACTCCCGGATTTTTTCATTTGGGAATCGTGCCGGACGATGCCACTGGTCGGCGGGTTTTCTCAAGACCTCGCTGTTAAGAGCCACCCTAGTCTCTTCACTCACTCACTTTTCACTTATTTACGTAAACAGTGCCCCGGCACACAGACTGTTACCGTGCAGCTGGCATAAGCACTCTGCCCCAATATTCTCTATACGGCCACGACGAGAAGTTGCTTTGATCACACTCGAGCGGACTGGAACAGAACCGGATTCAAGATCATTCAATCTAAGTTTCAAGGTGGCCTGGATCATTCATAGAATCCAGAAAGAACACAACACCAAACTGGACCGAAATAACATACATGCAGCGGTCGCGCCATAAGCAATCATCATTATTCACAAAGTGTTTAAGTTTAAAGACCGAATATTTTTATTTTGAGTAGGCCTGTCCACCTTTCGGTTCCATTTATGAGCACAGGTGTTCATGGGATACAGTAGGTCTCAGCTGTGATGGCAAGATTGACACCAATGTTTACTGTTCGCTTATGTGAGTAACCCTCAGTCAACAGCTGGGCCAAGTAGCAGCTGCACTGTTTATTTACATATTGTCGTCAGCCGATCCATTTAATGCACTGCAATAAAAAAAAAAGTTAGGTTATGGAGATAAATATAGGAAACATGCATACAATAAAATATTTTCCAGGAGATTCTAATGAGGAAGTATACAAGAATAAAATGCATAAGTTAAAATCAAGGCACAATTCAGAAATGTACGTTCATGCAGCCTACGAAACAATTTTATTACACAGCAAGGCATAAGACATCACTCTTGCAGTATCTTTTCAATAGTGGCCAGTCTTTATCCTACTAATATTATAAATGAGAGGAGAGAGAAAGAGAGAGAGAGAGAGAGAGAGAGAGAAAAAAGAAAGAGAAAAAGAGAGAGAAAAAGAGAGAAAAAGAGAGAAAAAAAGAGAAAGAGAGAGAAAGAAAGAGAGAGAGAGTGTGCGTGTGTGTGTTTGTTTGTTACCACTTAGCTCCTAACGGCTGAACGGATTTTCATTAAATTTGGTATGTAGGTACTTTAGGTCCTGTAATAGGACATAGGATACTTTTTATCCCGGAAAATTGCACGGTTCCTGTGGAATATCAACAAAACGTAATTCTGCAACGGCTGGGAACGTGACCGAACTCAGCTCCATAACAGCTGAACGGATTTTGATGAAATTTGGTATGCAGGTACTTTAGGTCCTGGAAAAGGACATAGGATACTTTTTATCCTGGAAAATTGTACGGTTCCTGTGGAATAACAACAAAACGTAATTCTGCAACGACTGGGAACGTGACCGAAATATTTTTTTCCTCTGGTGTCAGCGTTTATCAGGCCGCCAAAGGACCTCTGAAATGGCTTATCGACTGTTAACAATAGATAACAACCGGGACCGAATATTTAACGTGCCCTCCGAAGCCCGGAAGCGCTCAGATGTTATGCCACTAAACGGTCACCACTTCAAATGTGTGCCGCTGGAAACTTTGCTTAACTTTGGTGATCGATTAAGATCCCTCAGCCAAGTGCAAAAAGTAGTACCTAGGTACACTTATTTCTAAAGCTACAACTTGATGAAACTCACGTTTTGATTTTCATACATCGACGCTGGAAAGCGGAAATGTGGTAACTACGCGATAGTTGCACAGATACACTCCAAAAACAATACCCTACTTTTTGGCTATCGGGTAAAAAATATTTCCCTCATTTTCGGTTGCCGTTATCAGTTAAAAACCTAGGCCAACAAGGTATAATTTTATAATTCTGTTTTCACATAAATGAATTGTCTTTTCCCAATTTATTTATTAGTGTATCACTGTAAAACTCAATTGTACCCGGGTGAAGCCGGGCCGGTTCGCTAGTGTAATATACATTTTACACGGACACCATTTTCCAAGAACATTTTTGCTCAGTGTTGTAACCTGAGGTCATATATTACGACACTTCCATAGGGAAACTGGAGGTCATAAATTGCAACGCTTCCAGCAGGAAAACAGGTTTGTAACACAAAACTGTAGAGCACTGTCCAATTTATTACCAACGGCAAATTTGGTATAACGTTTCAAACAAGATTGTGGGTTTTATCATGCATTAGCATTTTGGACGTTAGAGTATATATGTCAATTTTGGAAATTCATACATATTATGGATTCTGGAAAACTGCCAGACAGCGCACTTTTCATTCATTAAAATAAAGTAATTTATTTCCCGATTAAAAGTGGCATGTAGCATCAGCTCGTACACGGATGTGGTCGGGTTGCCGCCTTTGCATACAAATAGCACCACAGTAGTTTGCGTCATTAAACTACTCTATCACCATATCTACTTGCTTCGCGTTATTAATGTAACAAAATGCAACGATACTAAGCACTAGGTTGTTCGNNNGGGGGGGGGGTGGAAACCTTGTCCAATACTACAGACAACATGGTGAGCCATGACAGTCCAGAGATTAAAGGCTGAATATAAATTACTAGCGAACCGGCCCGGCAATAATTCAGTTTTTACAGCGATACTTTGAAAGACAAAAATGGTTACTGTGGGTTAATCCTTAAAAGATAAACATATGCTATCGCGGACTTTTCTGCACACCTTTTTGAGAGCTACAATTCTGCAGTACATTCTGTTGATACATATCTTAGGTTTAGTCAGCGCAAGCCACGTAAGCGCCCTAAAGGCGGTTTTTTACGACTTGATTACAAACGGTCCGACATTTCGCTACTATCCTTACATTAAATACAAATGAATTATACACCAAAACCTATCTCAAGAAATTTTCTAAATGATGTTTAAAACCGCATCAAAATCCATCAAGTAGTTTAGAAGTACTAAGCGAATACACAGACAGACGCGGATAAGCGACTTTGTTTTATACTTTTTAGAGAAGAGAAGAGATTAACAAGCGGAATCGCTGCAGACGGAAATATGTCACTTTAAAAAATATAAACAGCTCGTGAAAAATACAAAACTCTGCGTAGTCACCCGTATGTGTTTTACTTTACAAATGAAAGAACGATCAATTATTTGTGGCAGTGCATTTCTTGGTAGCGCGCTACCTCAGATGGTTAAAGTCTTCTCTTTTCTATGCGCACAGTCACCTGCTGTATCAACACTGTAAACATATTGTGTAATTTTACAAATAATGTATGTGGCAGCAGTGTTTCCACTGAACTCTGTGCAATTTTACAGCTACATATGTCAATGTTTTTTACTCTTACGTCCAAGTAAATTTATCCTACAAATTAATAAAATAACATGTACATTGCATGTACACCTAATTTTAAACAGAATGGTGTAAAGTTACAATTTCTATGTAGCAGAAAATAAACTGCAACATTCGTGTATTTTTTCTCCATGGCAAGTAAATTTACAGAGACATAGGAAGTGTCATTTTACCATAGTTTTTTTCATTTACAAAAAATTTAAAATCACTGATTTACTGTAATTGTAAATACCCAATTGCTGCACACGTTTCACTGTTTTACTATGCAGTTTTACCACGCGTATATGTTATTTACAACTGAGTCGTGTTAATTCACATACTATACACGATTCACAGCACCCGTATCACCCCCTTTTTACGGAAACAACATGGCACCGGAGGTTCGTGAAAAAAGTGTGATAACTATACCCTATCTGAAGCATCGCATCGATTGGTAGCAATCCCATTCCCCCGAACATACCGGAGCGAAGGGAATGGGGCTGAGCTTTGAAATTGCAAATGGGAATGTGGGTCGTATAAGGTATCGTTGGTTAGATCGTCTAAAAGTGAACAACATTTACTAATACTTTTTTTTCTGACGTGCATAGTTTACGCACAATAAATTTAACCATCCAAGCATATGATCTGTGATGTGCGTACGTACAATCAAAATAACATCGGATGTACTGTAAATACCGGTACGTTGTGAGAGAACTACCGTGAACTGGGAGCTGGGAGCACTCATTCGCACACAGCACTCTTCATAAGTGTTGTAAATGTCGACCATCCTGCATGAGACACGACTCTGCTCTCCGTCTTACATTCGCGGTTGCTCGGCGGACCTCAGCACTGATGGGAGATCCACATGCTGCTCTGATTCTGTCACTAATACAATGTAAAACGAATGACTGTCAGAATGAACGAACGTTATTGTCGGTTAACTTGCATGCAAAACCTGCAGCTATTATAAGTGGTAGATGGCTTATCTGCTTGCTGCTTAGTGCTGCCTTATTCTCCGAGTTTGTTCGGAAACAGTCTAATAACAACAGTTAAGTGTATCCAATTATCATTGTTGTGCGTAAACCATGCACGTCAGATACATAATGTGCGCCATTACGGTATTGCCTGTTGGAGAGTGGGACTCGCTTTGATACTAGCAGTGACCTGTGTGTCTTATGGAATGGACTCGTGCAGTAGGTATTAGACAGTTTCCGAGCAAACACAAAGAATAATGCAGCACTACGCAGCAAGCAGATAAGCCATCTACCACTTATAATAGCTGCAGGTTTTGCATGCAAGTTAACAGACAATAACGTTCGTTCATTCTGACAGTCATTCTGTTTACATTGCAACCATTAATCGCGTATGTTGTTTCAGTGTCAGACATTGTCTGTCTGTGGTGTTGCTTTCTGAATGGAATACCGTTTAGAAACGAAGAATCATTGACATGCTGATGATACTAGGAGAATGTCGTCGGAACTGCAGAGCTGCTGCCCGTTTGTACGCAGAGAGACACCCACAGCACGTCCATCACTCGTACAATGTCTTCCAGCGTCTTGCATGTCGCGTGCGCACAACCGGGCTAGTGCAACCGACACGCAACAAACGTCGTCGCATCAGACGACCTGTGAGAGACGAGAGGGCTGTTGATGTACTTGCTGCCATGGTAGTTAATCCTTATGATTCTACACGGAGGATTGCCCGCGACTCAGGATTGTCTCGAAGTACAGTGTGGAGAATCCTCGCTGATAATCGTTTACATCAGTACCATGTACAGCTGCACCAAGAACTTGGGAATAATGACTCTCCTAAGCGCAATGATTTCTGCAACTGGTACCTGAGCAAGGACCATGCTTTCCATCGCAGCATTTTGTGGACTGATGAGGCCACATGCAAGAGTAATGGTGACGTTAACATACATAATGCCCATTACAGGTTCGCAGGCGACCCACATTGGCTCCGTCAAGTGGATAACCAGCATGTGTGGAGCCTTAATACTTGGTGTGGCCTTCTCGGACATCGTATCATAGGACCATATTTTTTTGAAGGGCACTTGAATGGTGCAGCGTATGCAGACTTCCTAGAGGATATTTTGTAACAGCTGATCGAAGATGTCCCTCTCGCTTTTAGATTAACACTGTGGCTTCAACAGGATGGTTGTCCTGCTCACTTTTCGCGCAGAGCTTGGCTAGTTGCTGACATGTTATTCCCCAGACAGTGGATCGGCCAAATGGGTTCTGTAGCTTCGCCACCACATTCTCTCGACTTCCCCAAATTACTGCTTTTTGTGGGGGAGAATTACAGACATCGTCTACTGCGTGCGTCCAATAACGAGGGAAGACATGAAAGGCAGAATCAGAGCGGCATGTGGATCTCTCAGCTGTGTTGAGGTCCGCCAAGCAACCGCGAACGTAAGGAGAGCAGAGTCGTCCGAAAGGCCGTGCTCTCACGGGACCATGAACCGAAGTTCCCATAACTCGTTAAGTGGGTTTGCAAATCTAGTTGCAGCCCGACAGACTTGCGTCAAATCATTGAGCCGGCGGCGGGCTGCCGTGTTTATGTTTTAGCTGGGATCCGGGCCCGTATTTATAGCTGTTCAATTAACTTCAGATATAGAATATGTATTTATATGCTAAAGCCAGCGTAGCCCATCAGTGAGAGTTAAGTTTTCCTTTTGAACACACAAATGGAGTTCGTAGTTATACTCCCTACCACTAGATCGCATGTTTTAAACCAATTCTTGTAGTTATCTTTGAATTCCTAGGAACATTAGTTTAAAATCACAAATACTATACCTATTTTAGCCAATTACACATTACAATTTAAAATCATCAAAAATTTGTATGTGTAAATATACGCTCAGATACTTCATAACGTAATCCTAGTTTACATACTCGTGGTCATTGTAAAAATTACATAATGGAAGATGTACAACTACAGTGAGATTGCATGTTTATACAACAACTCTGTAGTAAAAATACACAATTTAAGGTTTAAATACAGGGAGTGAGTTAACACATACTTCAAATGTGTAAGTTAGCACCAACATTATGTTTATTAAGCCATACATTAATTTATTTTCACAAAATACTTGTAATACTCTCTGGATTCTTAAGAACATTTGTGTAAAATAACTCGCACTGTAGTTTTTTTTATAAATTACACTCACGTATTTTGAAAAAATGTAAATTTACCAAAAATTTGTATGTGTGAATTTACATTTATTTTTTTTACAGTGCAGTATTTTTAAAAGTCAACCTTTCACCTCTAACTTGGTCGAAACTACTAGGTTTGAAATACACTGCATAAAATTAATGGATAAATATCTTAAAATATCCTGTGACAGTCCTGCAGCCTCGTCGAATTAGCATCAAGGATGTACGTAACATAGTGAGCACTGATTTACATCCGGCAGGAGGAAACTAGGCGAAACAAACACGCACCGTTTGAGTAGCAATTCATTTGAAACACCTACATATTGAGATTTGAGCTCGACGTTTAGTTAGCCATACAAGTACCTCGTAAAATAGAACGCATTAATTTGTCCAATACATTTCCTGTCCGCGTATTTATGGATACATCTGTCAGAATTGCCATCTTAATATACACTTTCATTCGTTCACGCAGGATTTTGTGTATGGTGCTCAAATAGTTTCGCATGTCACGTTACCACACATGCTGTCAAAATCTTGCCTTCGTAAATAAAATAGACTTTTGAACATTGGTGGTGGGTAGAGGGTCTACATGAAACC
Source organism: Clitarchus hookeri (assembly GCA_002778355.1). Lineage (NCBI taxonomy): Eukaryota > Metazoa > Arthropoda > Insecta > Phasmatodea > Phasmatidae > Clitarchus > Clitarchus hookeri. Next base: position 213,670 of record NQII01002513.1, on the reverse strand, counting down.
AACAACCCCGAGAACAACACACAGCGGAAGCCGTATGTCTGCGAGGATATTCCAGCACACTGAGTGTAAAGTGAAGAGCAACTGTTTACGAACATGTTTTGTTGTCTTGCAGAATTCACTACGAGAAAACTTGCTGTCGCGTGTTTTAGTTTCCACTTTTTTTTAAATTCCGAGCAACAGACCGAAGTTTGGACATTCTAATGTGATGCCAAAAAAAATTGGAATCAGAGGGTCGTAAATACTCTGTAAACTGAAATTACTACACGCTTCATCTACAATCCCAATTTCGCGAACGAAGTTAAGAACCCATGTCACCCGCAATATTTAATTATTTATTTATTTCTTCCTGATTTAAATTTAGACGGATTATTGAAAAATGTGACAATAGTAGCTTAGGTAATTACTTTGCCCATCATTACAGACATAAAATATTAACTACTAATGCATAGTTATACAAAAATTAACTAGATATAAAATTTTATATATTAATCAATTCTCACCTTTAAATGACAACCATGGAAGACTTACTATCTATGAGGTACAAAAAATTGCACAGAAAAATGAAATGCAATGTCTCTATAATGAAACATTTTCGGTAATGGCCCCGATTCTTCTGTTATGACACTAAAACGAATAATTTTTGCATAAGGGATGAGACAGCCTCTTAATGCAGATTTTCACTCCAGTCAAAATATTACGAGAACGAAGTTCCGGCAGTCTGACGCCCGTGTGTGTGTGTGTGTGTGTATGTGTGTGTGTGTGTGTGTGTGTGTGTGCGCGCGCGCGCGCGCGCGCGCTCGTGCTCGCCAGGCGTGAAACTAACGGAGAGGGAAATGAAAACAGAGAAAAATAGTCAGTAATTAAAAGTGGATGTGAGAGAATGTACGACGCAAGGCGGCCATGAACCTAATAGCATCCTACTCAAGTCCCTCCCTCGACGCAGATTAAGATGACGATGCGTCATTCAATTCATCTGGCACTCAAAGCACGCGGCATCTCAAAAAAAAAAAAAAAAAAAGTCCTGCCGAGGTTGATCCGCGTACTCCACTCTCATAGCGCCAAGATACGCAGCGCCGCTGAATTGTCTGGCCAAGCACGAATATAGAAACTGTACAAGGAGGGCGCACATATGTACCGAATGGGAAGGAGGGAAGACTGACCACACATGTGCTGGTAGGCATGCTTTTCCTTGCCACCCTCTGTTTTCACGTCTTAACCTTGCAATACGATGCAAATAAAAGCGACTCTTTAATTAATGTACATAAGGTTTTATTAGAATGTAAACGGATAAGATAAAGAAATTGACTAGTAAAAAGTATTAGACTATTTTCGTTGTAGAACGTAAATTTGTCTCCCCCCCCCCCCGGCCCCCCTCGGTACTCTTATCATGCAGTCCACGACCTAAACTTTCATAACATCCCAAACTTTTCGAGGGGTGCGGGCAGGTGGCCCCTTGTGCCCCCTCCCATTTTTTAAACAAATTTGCGCCTGCGCCGGGCTAAGAAAATAGCCAGCTCATGTACACACAGATAAAGCAATTGAAAGTATGCTGTTACGAGTTGTGATCAGACCTTAGCTGAGCAGCCTACCTGATCACGCCTTCACATATTTATCCAGCACACGGGCCGTGATTGCTGAAATTAGCTATGAAATCGCAAACCACAGAAAGCCCCTCCACCGGCCGGTTAAACGGGGACAACGCAGCCGATAATAGGGCAGTGTAACCCGTGGGCGGTGTCCTTTGTCGTTGGGCCATTGGAACGAGAAGACTACTGAAGATGGGCGTGTCCGGGCGTCGACTCCCGCCATCTCAATCCGCCTCCGAAATCATGAACAATTAGACTTTACTCAGAATGTGGCTGGTTAAATATTTACAATTTAAACTAGAAATAAATAAATGGTGTGTGGGGAGTGCATCCAGGGCAAGGCGACACCCTCCGAGTGACGGCCTTTCCAGCTGGGACCCGTAGATGACCGTCATCCCCGGGCATGACAGAAATGAAACCCTAGAATGGAGCGGCGCTGGAATGCAAGGGCGGGGGAAACTGGAGTACCCCGAGAAAACCCGCCGGCAAGCGGCATAATCCGGGAGTGAGCCCGCCGGGGATCGAACCCGGATCGCCGTGGTGGGAGGCAAGCGCCCTGGACATTACGCCACCGCTGCCCCCATTTAAACTAGAATTAATATGTCCGTATATTTAAATAATATTGAACAACCGTAATCTTACATAAACCCCTTTAATATAGCCCCTTTCTGGTGTGAAACAATCATAAATCATACCAAAACAATGCGCATTACAAACACTACAGATTATCGCGCAAACGTTCCTATATGCTTTTCCATTCACGGTCTGGGGGCTCAACGTTTCCGCTACAGCACAGAACAAGCGCAGTGCCGACTGCGACTTGTCAGGTATTCGGAAAATTATGCGTGAAAACATTAGCACCACGACGACTGTGCGGCGATTATTACGTGCACTATCGATTAGGAGGTCCGTACTGTGCATTGCGGGCAGTGCACAGTGCGTTCATCAGTGGGTGCAAAGTTATTACAGTATGCAACTGTAGGGAATGCATAAATCACATGATACGAAAAACTGCCAGTTATTATTGGTGTTTCACGTTGTACTGTCACGCAATTAAAGGCAAACGACGATGGGGCCTTCGATAATGGGCGACAGGCTCCAAATCGCTTCATTGCTGACTTTTAATGTTTTGTCGATTTTTCTTAAAACACTGAAAACAGACTCAGTGGTGACGAAAGCCTTTTTAATTGTTGTTTAGTGGGAGACGGAGTGGATTATTTAAGTAATGAAATTCGCACAATTTCCATACATTGTGAATTGTATTTTAAGATTCTGCTGGCTTTACGGGTTCTACCCAAGGCCATGTATTTTCGAACGATTACGCGATAGAGTAGACTCTGAGCTTACTGAGCTACGCCGGAGACGTGGCGTCAACCATCGCCTCTCTGACAACATACACATTTTTACCAAGCCGATGGCGTCGGCACACAAGCATCTATCACTTAAAGGCGATTACTTTTATCAAGACTGAAGTGTAAATTGAAACGTATTAAATTACGCCGGGATTCGACCACGGTAAGCCGCGCCAGACTTCGGCACAAGTGCTCAAATAATGGTGGTTACCCAAGCATACTTCCTACTTAAAGACTGCTGCTTGTGAATTCCCGCCAAGTAAGACAGTTATGCTTTTAAGCTGGGAGATTACTAATGAGGCAGTTTAGATGCTATACTAAAAATAGGTCAAAAAACAAGAGACAGCCCCTCATGGTTAGACTTTTCCAGGATTCCACAACCTAGTAATCTGGGGCAACCTGACGTGAGTTTCTCGGCTATTGGCATCCTGAATGAAAATAAGACATATTTTGGTCGGCGCCAGCGAGGACGAAATAAGGTGAAGATAGAACAGCTGCGGAATGTAAAAGCGAGGGAAAATGGAGTTTCATGAGAAAAACCCGCCAACCAACGGCAACGTCCACCACGTTTCCCGCATGCGAAAATCCGGGTGACCTCTCCAGGAATCGAACCCAGTTCCCCTTGGTGGGAGGTGACTCGTCTGACTACTGCACCACGACGGTCCCAGAGGAAGCCTGAAGGTCTACGGCTCGAATTACGGTACGGGGTTCACATTCCCCACTCACGTTCTCATAACCTGAGCCAACCTAGGTGGTCCTAAGGCAAGATGTAGAATTAATTCTTCAAAAGATTTAATCAACACCGTACTATTGACACACCAGCGTCTTGGCACACCCATTCACCGAACCCAACAAGTACATTTACGTATAGCTATGGACTACGTAGAAGAAATCTTTTTGCAAACCAAGTATTTTGTACATCCAGTTTAGCGGCTTTTCTGAAGGAAACGTCCTAGACCAACAAAAGTAGAATTAATGGGTGCTGCACAGCTTACCTTGTTCATATTTAGGAGGACGTAATGTTAAAATAAGTAGAACGTATCAAATAAAATAGTTAAAAGCACGAGCAGCCCGCCGCTTTGTTTACGTCGGACGCCATGATTTTTGGTGACGTCATGATTCCTGCTGTCACCTTATTGGCTTGTGGGTATTGTTACGTCACGGTGACGCGTCACATGTGATTTTAACGGTTATTTTTGAACAGCTCAGTAGCCGTTGTGTCGTTGCCGGGGTGAGTTGTGACTTCCCAATCCGGCGGATTTAAAAACGGAGAAAGCAAGAACGAGTGCTTCTGTGCGTTATATTTGCTTATGAACTAGTGCTTCAGTGCGTTATATTTGCCTATGAACGAGTGCTTCAGTGCGTAACATTCGCCTATGAACGAGTGCTTCAGTGCGTAACATTCGCCTATGTGGCGTTTTAATAGATCATGGTGCTTCGTCGAGTGAGGTAAGGTTGAATTGGCCGAGGACCCGCCACCTACCTAGGTGGGTTAATTGATATTCTTCCGGTGTATTTTACGATTCCTTTAAATACCTAACATCCTAGATTAGACTAAATTCATAGGTTAGTTTAAAACCCTAAATTCCGAGGTTAGTTTAAAAACCCTAGGTTAGTTAAAAACCCTATAATCCTAGGTTAGATTAAAACCCTATAATCCTAGGTTAGATTAAAACCCTATAATCCTAGGTTAGATTAAAACTCAATAATCCTAGGTTAATTTAAAACCCAAACATTCTAGGTTCGTTAAAAAATGTAAAATAGTGATTCACTCATCGTGGGCACATATTACGAAATTAGTAATGCGTTAATGACCCTAGTATATTCGTGTTCTGCGTAATTAGTAGAGTGGAAATATACCACTTGGTAATTATTAAGTTTAAGGGCTTTTCTGAAAAAACTTAAAAAAAATTCAAAATTGTGATATATTTCTACTCTACTAATCACGTAGAACACGAATATACTAGGGGCGTTGCTTTAAAATAAGTACAACATATTAAAAAAAATTTAACAAAATTGCGAAATGAGCAGTATAGCCAGTTTGTTTACGTTTCTGAAAGAAACGTCATAGGCCAACAAAAGTTTCATTTATGGCATTCTGCACAGCTTACCTTGTTCATATTCAAGAGGGCGTAATGTTAAAATAAGAAGAACATATTTAAACAACTTGCGAAATATGTTTGTTTATGTCTATTAACGTCAGAGGAATTATACCAGCCCCCTACCTTGGTGAGTCAATTTACCTTATTTTGGTGTGTTTTACGGTTCCTTTAAATCCCTACAATCCTACATTCGTACTTTAGTGTAAAACCCTAACACCCTAGGTTAGTGTAAAACCCTACTATCCTAGGTTAGTGCAAAACCCTACAAATCCTAGGTTAGTGTAAAATCCAAAAAAAATCCTAGGTTAGTGTCAAATCCAAAAATCCTAGGTTAGTGTAAAACCCAACAATCCTAAGTTAGTTTAAAAATGTAAAATAGTGATTCACCCATTGTGGGGTTAGGTTCTGTTAGGTTAGGAGGGCACATATTACGAAATTAGTCATACGATAATGCCCCTCGTATATTCGTTTGCTACGTAATTAGTAGAGTGGAAATATATCATAATATTGCATTTTTTTTTTAGTTTTTNTTTTTTTTTTACAGAAAAGTCGCTGAACTGGATATTTACCCATTTGAAACTAAGCGTTCAAGTTTCAAAACACAAATTGAAGCACTTAAAAAATCTAAATATTTTTTATAACACGGTTGCAAAGCACACATGGACATCAATTGTCAAATTTTGAAGAATTTTTCTTTCGTGGCAAATTTAAGTTCGCAAGGAACCATTCAAAGTCTGATGATACGTACCTTGTAATATAAAAATCTGCAATTATGACTTGCCGATACGTCGCAAAGCTGAAAATCTGTCCATAGTGACCTACGTCAAGCGTAGTGCACTTAAACGCAAACATCTGCAATTAAATCGGACGGAACTACAACTAGCCACGACAACAGCGTGCCACAGAAATAACGCAAAAAAAAAACACTATCCACTTCATTGATAAAAAGGATTCAGTGGCATCGGAAAATAAAGGGAGGTCAATCCCCCCCCCCCCCTTATTTGTTACTCACACTACAGGGCGCCAAAGACTTCATTCAAGAGAGGCGCCACAAGAACACAATGTAGACAATACGTACTTTACGTATAGTTACTAAACATTTAGAAATATGTGAATATGAAGCAACGTGTGTGTACGAATGTGTGTGTGTGTATATATATATATATATATATATATATAATATAAATATACACAGCCTGTGTATATATATATATATATATATATATACACATATATATATACACAGCCGCAATTGATTTCAAAACAAAATTTTGTATAGGGG